>OMNN01051368.1:0-48220 GCA_900302755.1 Chromis chromis
GTTACCCTGTAAGGGTGTGTGCCTGTGCATACTTACAAGCCACAGCGCTATGGTGTAAGTAAGGCAGTGTTGAATAATGCAGAGAGCCTCAGACTCACCACTGAGCAGACACAATGGGGCCTCTCAGCTCAAGACATACCGTTCTGTATTGTGCTGTGCTGTACATTTGCGCCTTCACATATGTGATACTATTACTGAAGAGGTACATGCTGACAAAGATCACTCCGATATGGCTTCGCTTCAGCGGATTGTGTGACAGTCGAACACACACAATGATGTGGTTTTTATCACAGAACACATAAGCCATACAGAGTTTCATGCAAGCATACTGTAAATAAACTTAACCCCACACACAAATTGCAAGCAAACCTCAACAGTATGTTTTCACCCAAAAAAAAACAATCCTCTCTTATACAAGCTGTCAGCCACTGGGGTGTTTGCAATTGATCTCAAAGACGTCAAATCTAAAAGTCACCATGTTGAGGTATTTCTGTTTTTCTCTGTTTCCTTTGTTGCAGAAATAGCAGATTGCCCCTCTCCGGGGGTTTTCAGACGGAGCCTACCTGACGTGCTGTTGAAACCGTGATGGAGGGAGGAGGCGATAGGCCAGAGCGCCCCCCTCCTCCCCTTCGCTGCATGTTACAGAGCAGGTGAGAAACATTAACAGAGGCAGCGACTGCGGCCTCTGCTCCACACATGTGGGCCAGTATATGAGCTAGCTCAAGCTCGCCTACTCTCAACACTGGTCAGTAGTGTTACCACTCTCCTCTCAGAACCACAGAATACAGCACAAAGAAACTGGAGACAGCACAGATTATTGTGCAGATCTTTTTCTTTTTGTAACTTATCATGCGTTCTTATGAACAATGAGCTG
Organism: Chromis chromis; assembly: GCA_900302755.1. Lineage (NCBI taxonomy): Eukaryota > Metazoa > Chordata > Actinopteri > Pomacentridae > Chromis > Chromis chromis. The sequence goes on from OMNN01051368.1 coordinate 875, forward strand.
TATATTGTCTTCTAACAACCCTGTGTGATAGGTTCAGTAAGTATATGGGTTCCAAACAACTGAACCACAAGTCATTTTCCTGTCCGACTGTTTCATGTGAATCATTATAGAGGTCAGAAAAGGTCAAACTTAATTCTTTATTCATGTTAATCATCTTACCAACCATCTGACATTGATATGTTAAATTCTAAACACACATAGAAGGTATTTATTGAATATTACACTAGATGTTGATCATTTAGAGGTTAAACTACTTTCATTAAATTTCTCATTAATAATGTACCCTTTTAGTTACTTACTGGTTGCATTTGAATATGGAAATATCTTGGCTATACAATTTGTTTGGGACATGTGCACCTTGTTGGGTCATTTGAATGCCCCCTCAGCTCGAGCCATGAACTCAGAGACCCAGTTGTCACATTGTGTTCTGAACACACAGACTCCAGTCAAAGCAGTGAGGTGTCCCACAGGAGAATGGCTTGTGTATTTGTGTTTCTGTGAATCATAACTGCTGTTTTGCATTCAGTGAGGTGTGTCGAAGCGGATTACCTGCATGAACGGGGACCTGAAAGGACTTTATTGTTAAGGACTGTCCTTTGGGGTGAGGTAGTAGGTTGTATAGTTTTAGGGTCATGCCCTTCCTGTCAGATAACTATACAACTTACTGTCTTTCCTGAAGTGGCTGTAATGTCGTCAGATGCCATTGTTGGAGCTTTTGGATCCAGATCAACGCAGGAATGTGCCTGTTTACTCACTGACTCCTGAGGATGTCAGTTGCAGAATTTGATAGCAGTAAGTCATTTAGGATTGTATCTGCTTGAAGAATTTTTCCATCTCGTGATTTTCATGGTTGCACTTTAACACTTTCTGGTTAATAAAAAAGTTTTTTTTCTGATTCTCTTTGTATCACACAAACAATGGTTCAAGTATTTCTTAATATCTCCTGTGACGCTGTACTCTGTTTTTGTCTTGTCATTTTCTTTCTTTTGTTCATATTCAACTCTTTACTTCATGTATGATCATCACATGATTGTGTTTTAGAAATTAAAACTTGAGTTACAAGGTTAGTCATTGCTGCTTTTGTGTGATGTGAAGTGTGTTTATTGTTGTATTTATTTTTCTATAAGAAAAGGTACTGTGTTTGTATGTTCACACCAAAGACTGCCTACCTGTAGGACCTTTCTGATGTTCGTACGGGGTGAGGTAGTAGGTTGTGTGGTTTCAGGGTAGTGATTTTGCCCAATCAGGAGATAACTATACAACCTACTGCCTTCCCTGAAGGGCAGCAATACTACACCATACAGACATCAGGAGACATCAGAAAGACTCCCGAAATCAAAAGACCAAACCAGGTCAACTGTCTGGCCTCGAGCCACTTTTTACCTGGGAAACAGGCGTCTGCAGTCAATCGTAGCGAAGAGAACCAGCAGGTAAAGTCTTTTCACTCTGGGATTTGTCTTTGATTTGTATTTTCTACTTCAAACAATAATAAAAAAATAAAAAAAAAAGATGAGAAATGAGTTTGTCTTTGGTGTTCTGTTCTTTGGTTTGTTCTCACATCCCATGTTTCAAACTCTGAGGCTATTTACAGCTGAACAACTGCACTGATGCCAAATGGCTTCCAAAGTCCTGCCAGTTGTGATGAAGTTTACATACAGGATGCATGAGAGCTTGCTCGCTTGTTGTGAAAGTCAGAACTTACCATCAGCGTGGCACTCATCTGGAACATTATTGGTCAGTTCTGATCATTTCATCCAGTCTGTTAGCCTATATTAAACATATCCAAACATTGCTGTCATTGTGAGCTGAATTGTTTAGAAAATTTTTTAACTATATCTGGGGGGAAAAAACTCAACTACCTCCATCCAGTCCTGGGATCAGCTAGCAGCCTAGATACACCCTAAAACCCCAGAGCAAAGCAGATGGAAAGAAGAGCCATGGCACTATCTCACCTCCTGGGCTACAGCATGATCCATATGGCAGCAGATGATGGTTACAGTACAGCAACACACACACACGCACATTCACACACAGATAACGAGGTGAGTGCCAGCCGGTAATAGGCCAACTTGGGCATCAGACATGCCTCACTGTCTGAGACTGCAGTCCTGTATCTCATATCAAGGTCAGTGAGGGCCCTCGCTCACCCCTGTGTCTGCACTCAACAGCCACATAACCAACAATCAACTTTGCATGTCAGAGGTAACCGCTTATTAATATGCATGTACAGACACTAAAATTCTACTGTGCAGACTTGTTCTGTCTCACTTTGTACGTTTCACACATATTAATCACATCAGTCACCAGATGTCAAATGACACAGTGAGAGAGATTATTTGACAGCACATGACTACTTTATCGAGCTGTAACATGTAACGTGGGAAGAAGTCTGACACTGTATTGTATCCTATGCGTCTAGACCAGTGTTTGGTGTATTTGTATGTGGGCTGTCCCCCGCCAGCCACCATATTGAATTGATTTAGCCTTGGCCATGGTGATAGAGCAAAGGGAGCTGAATACTAAGCCTGATGAGACAATGGCTCTGTGTGCATCCTGTCTCTGGGGTTGCATCTCTAAAGGCCATCCTCCATCCTTCATCTCCGCCTGCCTCACCACTTCAGCAAAAAAAAAAAAAAAAAAAAAAACATTGCAAAAAGCTTTGAAATCCACCATGGGATATTTTTTTCCCACACAATAAGGAACTAATGAAATGCTTGTGAGAATCAGTCTGAATCACATGAGTCAGAATTCGATAATGTAGTGTTGTTTTATCCAAAGTTGCCAGGAATTTGAAAAGAATAATACTCACCGCCGTGCCTTTCAAAGCCTTTGTATGATGTCATAGTTGAATAAATGGAATAGTGTTATTGATTGAATGTAAGTGGATAGGATGGATTGAAGGCTCTGTGTGGGCTGCTCCCTCAAATAAACCACTAAGCAATGTGCATTTGCTGAAATGAAGCAAAGCTAAGCAACGGTTTGAAATAGATGCAAGCCACATTAATCAGTGCCACGGTGATTATGAAATGTAACGTTCAATTTGAAATGTAGGGCAAGAAAATGAAATTATCTGGTGTCATAGCAGTGATATTTAGTCACTATTAATATTTAGACTTTTTGCAAATACAAACAAGCAATTTAAATATTATTAATCACACATTTAACTTCAATACTAGCAGTTTTTAGGCCTCACTCTGTTATAACCACGACAAAAGCGCCACCTAGTGGATGCTCATTCAACTTTCTTCATATCCAGTATGTTTCACCTAATATTGTCATTCTGATAAACTATTACTTCCTGCATCTACTTGGATTACTGAATAATTTCCAGATGATTTTCTTGATCAATCAGTCAATCATTTTGTCTAAGAACAGTGATAAAATCTTTACTACTATTACCTGATCTACTAAAGTGGTGTCCTCTTTTGTTTGTAGAAATAACACAAAATCCAAACATAATACATTTTTCATGATATAAGACGGAGGAAAAGTAACAAATTTTTAAATTTAAGGAGCCTTCCATTATTTGCTTTTGGTCATTTTTTTGCTTGAAAATGTCTTTAACATTTGAAAATAGTTGCTAATCAGTAAATCATCTAATCATTGCAGCTCTAGTCCTCGATTTCAAAGAGAATTTAGATATACAGTACACAGCATGCTAACACAGTGCAATGTCACCCTATTTCTATCAGGCTTCCTCCCTTCAGAGCAAATGTAGAAATGCACAGCCATACATGTGTATTGCACGTTCCTCTCCATAATTTACTCTCTGCATCGAGGGCATTATGTATGTAGGTCTGTCTGGAGACTTGGTATGTTGTATTATTAATAAATGAAATAAGGGCACTTGGGAGAAGCAGACAATGACATCACTGATATCTTATGACTCAGATGACTGAATTAGACAATGAACTGTTACCCACTTATTTAATCAGCAACCTGTATGTGAACTGTGAATACACTCCTTCCCACTGATTGCATGTCTGTCCACATGGAACACTCTCTATTCTCTTCTTTTAGGGTCAAAGGATAGAGGGTGTTCTACAGATTGCAAAATTTGGGGCAAAGTTGTCATTTTAGCAATTAAAATAAAACTGACTCGACATCGCACAAAAGTATACAATTAATAAGCTGTTCAGAAATCTATTCATTTAAGTTATTTCTAGTTTACTGTGTCAGTGGGTGACCTTTTGGATAAAAAACATCCTAGTGACTGTGCGGGTGCAGTAGCCACCATCTGCAGGTTCTCAGCAGCAGGTGGCAGCAGAGGTTTGTTTTCAGTTAAACCCAGTGACCCACTTACATACTGTACTTCAGTAGGTCATCGAGTTAACCATGTCAAAAGGTGCAAGTTAGTTCCAAAATACCTGACACTTTTGTTGTATTCAACTCCAAATGCATATGTGATTAAAGACATAGGCATTAGTAATACAGCCTTGTGGTCATGTTATCAACCAAAACAAAATGTATAACATACTGTATGTTGCATTATGATTTAGCTTGAAGCCGTCTCAAAAACAGGGTAATCCACAAAGCTCATTGTGGAGCACCGAGTCTTCCACTGAGCTGTAATTTTGAAGGGGTTGATTCCCCTTCAAAGCCATAAATTACTTCATCATGTTGTTGCTTCTTCATAGTTTGTTTTATTACGGCTAGGTTCAGTTCAGGGACAGACATGTTGTAAGCAAACGGGCAGTTGTCATTATATTATCTGGATGTGGAGAGCTTTCTAAGTCTCCCCTTAATTGGGAAACCAGCTGCTGTCCAGACAGAAAGTCTTGACCGTAGCCCATTACTGTGGACTCCGCTGCTGTCTGCTCTCTTGAGTTGTGTTGCAACGAGCCGTATCTTCTGAGTCTAATGTTTCTCCATGTCCTCCTCGCATGGAGAAATCACCAGCGGCTGTGGATAAACTCAGTGCACCACAGCTGGCATCTGTGTGGATGTGCATTGGAGTATCATCTATTATACTCCTCTGACATTCAACTTAGCGTAGCGTAACTATGCATTTAATCAAGTACAGTTACTATACCGTACTTCTGATCATCACAGAAGCAAATATTTTACTTTCCACTCCACAACATTTATTTGATAGTTGCAGTGATAGTTACAGTACCTATAAAAAGTATCCATCCCCTTGGAAGTTTTCCCCTTTCATTACTTTTCAGCATTGAATCATGTCAATGTAATTTGGCATTTTACTCTTTCATGGTGAGAAGCATCCCCAAATAATGATGCTGCCACCACCATGCTTCATACTGGGGATGATGTGTTTGTGATGATGTGCATTGCTTGGTGTCCGCCAAACATAGCGTCTAGTCTGAAGACCAAAAAGATACATTTTGGTCTCATCACACCAAAGAACCTTCTTCCAGTTGACTTCAGTCTCTCACATGCTTTCTGGCAAACTCTTGTCAAAATGTAATATGAACTTTGGTTTTCTCTTTACCACTCTCCCATTAAGCTTTGACTGTTGAAGAACCCCAGCAACAGTTATTGTATGCACAGTCTCTCCCATCTCAGCGGCTGAACCTTGTAACTCTTTTACTGGAGTCATAGTTGTCTTGGTGACCTCACTAGTCATTCTTGCACAGTCACTCAGTTTTTAAGGACGCCCTGCTCTAGACAGATTTACTCATCTACCACATACCTCCCATTTCTTAATGATGGCTTGAACTGTACTCAAGGGATATTCAGTGTCTTGGAAATTTTCTTGCATCTATCCCCTGGTTTATGCTTTTCAAATAGTTACTTGAAGTGTTCATTTGTCTTCACAATGTAGTTATAACAGGCAGTACTGAATCACCAGTGGCTGGGTCTTCCAAATACAGGTGTCTTTATATCACTTTATGTCACTTGAGACACATTCACTGCACTTAGATGGTCCCCATTTCATGAATTGTGTGACTTCTAGCACCCCATCAGCTGCACCTATGTTGAATTAGATGAGTTGGTTTCAAAGGGGTAAATACGTATGCAGTCATATACAGGTGGGATACAGGTCAAAGCTCCAGAAAAAAACTAGTAAGTGGGCCTTTAGGTTAGATTGTTTCATCAGACTAGTATTTCCAAGGTTGATCTTACATGCTTGGCACATAAAGTAGTTAAAACTATTGCTGCCTTGACCAATTACGAAACTCAAAATGCTGCTCACACATTAAGAATCCGTCAGTCTTAATCAGTATCAACAACCTATAATGTAGCATAACATATCACAGGTAATTTTTCTAAATGCTAAATGCTTTTACTTTAGATATTTGTATGTGTGTATGTGTTTTATAATTTACTCACTGACTGCATGGAAATGCTACCCACTGATCTGCTGAGATCACTAAAAAGTCATTTAGATTCTCTTTGTGCAGTACATCTGAAGAGAGATGTCTTCATGGAGTATGGGTGTGCAAGAAAAAAAAAGAGTCTTACTAAAGCAAAGTTGGGAAAAATTCAAACCTGATGTGATTTACTTGTGTATTTGAGTGGGTCTCACAACTAAACTGTCAAGATTTTAGATGAAAAACAGACGATGAACTTATAAAAGAAAAGAAAATAGCCTTGTTATGGATTAAACAGCAGAATGCCCAAGTTAACTTGACCTCAAATTACAACTCACAACATTAAAGTGCTACTTATATAACAAGGCATCAGATAAGGTATCTGTGAAGTCTGAAGAGAATATCATTTATATCACACATCTGAATACTTCCACCATCACCATGCATGTGCTGTAAATGCTGAGTGTGCATGGAGGTTATGAGGGCCCACTGTGGTCCGAAGACACGTGCAGAACAGCAAGCATCTGCTGCTAGGCCTCGAGCCAAGCTGTAGAGCGACACCCACATTGCAAAGACGTGTGATGGGGAGCTGGGACAAGGGAGTGGGGTGAGGAAACAAGAGAGCAGAGAGATGCAATTGACTAACAGGGTCGCACACTCAGCATCTGGCATGAGCCGGGAGAACAGAGCCGCTTCATTAATGAGCCGTTTATTGCAACAGTTTGACTCGAAATCCTCATAACTTGGCCTCGTGTCAGCGTGGAACACAATGTTTTCTCCAGCTGTCACATGGGTCTCCTGAAAAGTACAGAATTTTCTTGTGCACAATTAGCCGGAACATGAACTGGTCAACATCCCATAAATTATACCATGCAGCCAAGGCATCTGGAAATTTAAGGATTTGGTCTTTTAGCTCGGATATGATTAAATTGTATGAAAAATCATGTTATACTTGTACAGTCCGTTTGTTTTCACTCAAGTCTAGAGGGCTGTTTTCTCATTTATATTCCTAAAGATGAAAGTTCCTCTATGCTAAACGTAAATATGAATTTAAGGCAGCTTACAAGCACTTTTTTTTTTAACCTCACTATTTGAATAGATGCCAATTGTCATCCAATATGCAACCTACAGAAAAGTGGCATGGAAACTTGAAGCTTCCAGTGCACCTATATTGAGAATGGATTTTTCATTTCTGTATTTTTCAATGACAAAGGAGCAGCAGATGTACAGATACTCAAACTACTAAATAGGATTGTTTGTTTTTAAAGATAGCATTCTTTGGTAAAACTACTCATACAAAGGAAATGGCTAGAGCATATTCTAATGGTTATTATCTTCTTACAGTCAAATGATAGTGAAAACATACATACATCAAAAACATTTCTACAGATGTGATAAAGAGAAATAATTTAGGTAACTTAAGAATAACATCTATTCAGTGTTAGCTATTCCTGCACTGTCATAGATAACCCTGTCCACAATAAGTTAACACAGTCCTTTTAACTGCATTACATTTATTTAAGATCTAGTTACTGGTATTTGCATGCACTGGTATGGAATAAACTCTCCATACGTACATTGCAGCAGGTGAAATTAACTCCACCTCAGCCGGCAACAGCACTATTGCATTAAAAAATAATTATATAATAATCATTTAGGACTGACAGGTCATTTAAGCAATACTTTTTAAAGTTTACATACATTTTGCTGATAATACTTGTGTTCTGAACGGCAGTGTTTTACTCTAATGGAGTATTTTATAGTAAAATAATGTTCCTTTTACTATATTTCAGTAAATCATCTGAATGTTACTTTACCCACATGTTTGTCCGTGTGCGTATTTTACTGAAATCTGGAGTCCAATTCCTTCTACGCTAGTTGGGAAATATAATTTATTCCTATTCTTATAACTGGTTGTCATTAAGCTGGATATTACTTACTTGTTCCAAAGTACCTCTCTGACCTTTTCCCTCCACATGAAACCATCAGAATACAGATATCAGAAACGCAGACTGAAATCCTTCCTTTTCATTCGACTGTTGATTGAAATGTTGGATTGATCAATTGGTTGGTTGTCTACATTCATGTGTATTTTGCACCTATATGTATCATCCCTGTATGCATGTGTAGCGTGTTCACTAGAATAAATACATTTGGGTTTGCTCTGTCTTTTGCCAAACTTATCCTTTTCTTTGAATTCTTGCTTTTTCACTGTGTGTCTTTTGAAGTATTAGGCTATCATAAGTAGCTGATTTATGTATACCCTTTATGTATTCATTTGGTCTTTAGTTTTTTATGTTTTGGCAGTTTTCTGCCATCACAGCTTCCCTGCTCAGCATGAAAACAACCCTGGAGAGCAGAGAGGGAAGGAGACTTGGATGACCTGAGGAGGGTCATGTGAGGACAGTGGCAGAGCAGATTTTGCCAGCCTCCATTCTTCCAGCTCAGTATCTTTGTATTTTATTATCAGTCCCGGACTCTAACCTCATATGTTTGCAATCAGTGATTCTGTTTTGTGTGTGTGTTTGTTGTAACGCCGCACAGAGCGCGTTTTGGGCGCGTTCCGGACACTTCTGCGCTCCTTGTTGCGCCCTCCATGGTTAGGGGGCGTCCTGCACAAGGGAAACCGACTGCGCTCTTTCTATTCGCTGAAACTATAGGTGTGTCGGGGGGTGTGCGCTTTCTCCGGGCCAGCTGTCAGTCATGAGGTCACTTCCTGCGGGTGTGAGCGTTATGGCTCTGCTTTGTATGGACGTGGTGGGGGATTTTTGACAGCGGCAGCGCTGTGGGGAAACAAGCAAGGACGCGGTTGGTGTCGGGGACTGTTTCCTCCCTCCTCGCTCCTCTCTCGCTCCTGCACCGACCGCTTCTCAACCCCCGGCCGATATTTTCCGAGGATATGGCGGCTTCGGATCGCGCTGTCTGCTGTAAGGTAGATGTCTTAATTTTGGCCTCTCTTTTTTTTTAATCCAAGAAATGCACCCTCCTGCAGCAGCGGAGACTGTCTGTGAGGGAATGTGGTGCACAGAACCTGCAAACAGAGCAAGATTTACGATTTGTGTGTTTGTAATGTGCAGGTTTATGGTTTGCAATCATCTGGGGGGAGATATTGCTAACAAAAAATCTTCCAGGATTGTAGAAGCATTGTTATTGTACGGAGGGTAGGCTAATCTGTTTTCAGTTTGCACGCCTGCGCAGCTCGAGTTCATCAATAGGCATCATATCCCAGTGATGTAAGCTATTCATTGGAGAGCCATGCACCCAACACAAAGGCTATTTATTGCCTTGTTTGTGCGCCTCATTACTCTAATAATGTCCGTGAACAACTGTGGATTATTTTATTGGTGCTGTTAATCATGCAGGCCTGTGGTCAGCATGATTGATGCACCGGTGACACTGACAATAATGTCAAAAGGTCAATGCAGTGTGACAAATGAAGCACAACAAACGTGTGCAAACGCGGTTTGAGTCATGTCTGAAGCACAGGGGACATTGTGGTCTGGTGGCTAGAAGCACCTGCACAGCACCTGCATATGGCTCCTGTAAATATTGTGAGCAAAGTGCATCAAGGAGCTTCATTTTGGAAATAGAGTTTGGGATTCTTGCCAAAAGACAGATTTCTAGTTCAAAGTGTTTCCATTGATGCGTATTTTTGTGCATTGTTCTGCTGTATTATGTGGCAAACAAAAAAATGTGACAGGTAGTGAGAGAAGACATGCAAAAGCTGCACCGGTTAAGTTGTGTGGCTATAACATCTTAGAATCCCAAATTAATTTATTGCATATGATTGGTGTTCAGCACTCTTTGCACCACAGATCCTCGTCCATGAAGTGTTTAGGGGATGAATGGGTTAATATGTAGCTGCAGGTGCGGTGTAGTAACTGTTAACGTAACCCTGAGGCGTTCCTCTGTCTCTTCGTCACCAACTCCTTCTGTCCTTGTGTGTGAAGCAAATTCATAGTAATCAGAAGCGTGTTACTGAAGCTTGGCTACAAATTTATTTATTAGTTAATGCCAGGAATTCTGCGGCTCAGCTCAGATTAGAAACCTGGCCTCCTTGCCACAGTCATTTCCCAACAACACCATTTTTCTGTGAAAGTGAAATTTGACCGAAATCCTGCCGTACCTGTCCCCTTCCCCAAGGCAGAATAAGAAGGCAGCTCCTGTGTGTAATTACGTTGTTTCTATAACTATCACTTGGGTGATTCAGGGAATCAATGTGTAAATGGTTTCCAGAATAAAGGCGCATCACAGCAGCTTTATCAGTTGCTTATTCTCATCCAAACATCTAAAGGCAAACTCTTACTACTGTTAATGGTGTCTCACTTTTCTTTTGCTTCAGTAATTGTAAGACTGCATGAGGTCTGACTGCATACCACAGTGACTGCTGACTGATATGGGATGGCTGAAGGTTTGTTTATGTTGCTCATGGTGAGAAGAGACTAACATTTTTAGTCATGGTTCAAAAGATATATCTGGAGTTCCAGCTCTTTGCTTGGCATGTTCCTGAAAAGGGAGACTCTGAAAATGATCTAAAGACAGATACTTTACTCCACTTCTAAATGCACTGAGATACTGCTCAGTCTTCTGTGTACCAGGCTTTTACATGTGTCCCCCTCTGTTTGTTAACTCCTAAAGTCAGTCTCCACATTGGCGTGACATTTACCATGGGATCAAAGGTCTTTGCTCAGAACCATTTTTACACACCTTATCATTCTGGTGAGTGTGGTTAAAAATCCATTAACCGTTGCGTAATGCATAAAAATGTCTGTGTCTTTTATTCTTTGTTGACAGAGTAAAGTGAATTCAAATGATCACGCTCAGTATTTGTTCACCTTGTGGATTGAATGTTCAAAAAGATCATATCAAAATCTGCAAACCAAACCCTGATCAAACAGTAAATGCAAATAAGTTTGTTTTTTTAACGTACATGTGAATACCAAGTGGGTGGGGTTAATGTATACTCATATAGGAAGTTCCACATCTGTGTTTTTAAAATGCCATTCAGACTTTCCAGACACTAACATGCAAACTGTTGCCCAGATCTGGTGCTGCTGCTGGTAATTCACCTTCACTGTTGCAGTTGAATGGACACAGTGCTTTAGTCTTATCTCTCATGCCCAGAGCATTAAACCGTCTTTGGAAGCAAACTGTCTGAATCCTGCTCAGACAAACATTTGTGTTTTTCTAGGAGTTCTTGGTGAACTTGTCTTGCCATTGGTTCCTTTTCTTTTTTCCATTGTTAGCTTTTGTCCGGCTGAGCTGCTGCACTCAGATTTGTCTCCAGGAACCTGAGACCTGTAATCAGCTTCTGCCTGGTCGCAGTCGCAGCCTGGAGAGTCGGGGACAAGAACAGAGCGAGAGAGTGAGTTTTCTCAACTCTGCTCCTCAAACAGGACTTTCAGGTTCTCTTCCCTGCTCAACAGTCTCAAGAGTTTATCAATTGTCTCGGTTGTGGGCCGATGAAGGGATGTATTAGAAGCATGTTTAGCAGGAACAGCATAGCTCCACTGACCTATTTTTCAAGTCCCTTCATCACAGACGGTTGAGAAGCAGTGCAAGTCACTGGTCTGTCTTAGATCCCTAATATCAAGAATTTGTTTTGTTTTCATTACAGCCAGTTTTAGGGCATGCGTAAACTAAGTCAATGGGTTTCCACAAGCTTCTTGAACCTATTTTTAACTGCAAGAGCAAAGAAACAAGCTTCTAGAGGAAAGTGTATTGTATTAGGACTGATGGCTGGAGCATGCTTGAAACTAATTTGGATGCTGACTACAGTAGCACTCACTACATGCCACCTTCTCTTAGTTTAGAGAGCTTTGGCCAAAAAGTTAAATCTGCCTTAACTTACTCCACAACACAATGCAATAACATCTGGTAAGGTCTAACAATGGAAAGTGTTTATTTCTACGTTTTACCTCAAGGATGAAGGATAAAAGTGATTTCCACTGTGATAACTTTCCAAACTAATAAAATGCCTCCTCATATTATAGACAGCTGACCAATGTTTTCAGACTAATGGCTGTGTTATTTAAACTGGACTTCCTGGGCCAATCTTCACGGTCTCGCTGGTATCTGTAGTAACACATATGCGCCAATGTCAGGCGTTTTTACACTGTGCTATTTTCAGTCTAAATGTGGTCCGAGCATAACACACTCTGGCCGTTTGTGGTCAATTCTGTGGTCCGTTTGTTTTGCAACTTGTGTCCTCTATTGGCCAAGCTTGACCTTCATCTGAGCCAGATCTATTCCTTTAGAGCCTTCCTTATGGTAAAGTCCTTCTGGGTTGAATAGGATTGGGTCCCTCCAGCCAGACTTATAGTAAGCAGCTCTGGACAGGAGATTGTCTGTGCTAATGATCGGGGAGAGATGCTATATGTAAGCGGAATTTATATGTTGGACCATGAGGGGACTTGACAGGAGGATTTGACCGGTTTACAGAATTAATGTATTTGCTTATGTGAGTGTCACTTCTCTTTAACGTCCTGTTTACTGAAAACGGACACAGTGTTGGGACACTTGCTCTGAGTGGGGAAGTGGGGTCTGATCCTGGTCCATGTGAGGAAAAGGCATGTAGAAATCCTCATCAATGACCTATCCCTGGTGTTATCTACTCTCCCATTCTAATTATATTACTGACCAAGCCCACTCTCTTTAATCTTCACTCCTCAACTGAGACAGAAGCATCAGTTTTTACCTCATTTGACTCTGATTTAATTTTGTAAAAAGAACCAAGGCCTGCATTGTATTCATATGATTTCAGTTTTGTTTGTTTTGGTGTAATGCAGGACACTTCAAATGACCAAAGACTGAGGCAATTCAAAGACTGTAGATATAAAATTAACACATTCGATCGTTGACGACAAACATCTGTTTTAGGACTTGGTAATAACAGCTCCTGCTCATTTGTCGTATGCAAGAAGCCAAAAGAACATTTTGGTCTTTTGTTGTGCTCAGTGATCCTACTACAGTAGCAAATTAGTGTCGCTCTGTCACCAGGCCTGTGTGCTGCATGCTTCCCCACAAACACGTAGGCTGGTTTGGCAGCCAGAAAGGGGTAACTGAGGACTCCAGAGTCATGCTGGAAAATGAAATAAGATACACACAGCTGTCTGAGGAGAGAGAACTGCTCTCAGCTTCATGTTGTTCTCATCTGCGTTTTGGTGTTTTCTGCACTCCGGCACACTCCACTCTATTGTTTTTCAGCAATGCAGAAACTCCCTTAAAGGTAGTCTGTGGAAGTATAGAACTCTAAAAGCACTATGGAGATGTTTTTCTGTTAGTGAATCTCTGTTTTGTCTTGTGCACACAAATGAAGATTCACATGCACACATGTAGCATATGAAATAAGTAAGCATATGGAATAATACAAAATTAAACCACCACATGGAGGTGATGCTCCAGACTAAGTTCAGATGTCAAGGGTAGGCTGTTATGATGTAAACAAAGGTAGGTATTCAGTCTTGGTTTAAAGATTTCAACTGAATGTGCTTCTTGAACATGTTATGGGAGGCAATTCTATAAATATCAGGCATGGTAGGCAAATAAAGGAGAGGGAGAGCAGAGAGGGCCTGTTGATGTATATGGCACAATTAGCACTGATATGCAGGTAAATAATTAATTGGACAGTTACACAATTTTCATAATTTTGCCTCTCTAGACTACTGCAATGGAATTCAAATTAAGCAATCCTTTGAGCTTTATTTCAAGGGGTTTATCAAAAGTACTGTCAGTCACATTTCCACCTGCTCAAAAGTAATTGGACAATTGACTGATAAACAGTTTCATGGCCAGGTGTGGCCTGTTTCCTTATTGTTTTGTGACAAATTAAGGAGATTGAAGGTCGAGAGTTGCTTCAGAGTGTTGAATTTACATTTGGTGGCTGTTTAAAGTCTGAAGAAGTGTTGATGCACGTGAAGGAGGCCATAATTAGGCTGAAAATACAAACGGACCTATCCAAGTGATAGCAGAAACTTTAGGAAGGGCCAAATCAACAGTTTGGCAAATTCTTTACTATGGAAGTCTTCTAAAGTGAATTATTACAGATTTGTCTCCTTGGTGAAGGAAAATGTCATCACAACATCTAGCCAAGTCAAAAAAGGTAGATGTAACATCGTCAAAGTCTGCAATCAAGACTTGTAGACTTTGACACCAAGACGCCTTCATGAATGGAAATTTTAGAGGGTTTACTTTAAGATGCCAACGGCTGATAAGTCTAGAACTGAAAGGCCAGATTAGCTAAAAATCATCCAAAACAGCCTGGAACAAGTTCTTTAAAACCAAGATTATTTATTGTAATTGGATGATGAGAACAGAAGAACATGGAGAAGGAAAGCTAAAACATACCACATCATGTCTGTCAAACATGGTGGTGTGGAGGCAGTGTTATGGTATAGGCATGTATAACAGTCAACGGAACTGGGTCACTGGTGTGTGACTGCTGGTAGACGTAGCAGAATGAATTCTGAAGCGTATACAGCTTTAGTTTCTGCTCTGATTCAGTCAAGTGCTGCAAAACTAACTACACAGTACAGATGGATAATGACCTAAAATATACCACAAAGGCAACTCAAGAGCTTCTTAAGGCAAGGAAATGGAATGTTCTTAAATGGTTGTGTCAGTCACCTGACCTCAACCCAACTGAGCCGCTTTTCATTTACTGAAGACGAAACTGAGGACAAATAAGAAGCAACTGAAGGCGGTTGCGGTAAAGGCAGTTAAGTACTTGGTGACAGTCTTGTGTTCCAGACTTCAGGCATTCATTGACTGCAAACGACTTATATAAAGGCAAAGGAAGAAGACATTATTATAATTAAGTCTGGAAGATACCAATACATTACTGCTTACAGCATCATGCAGTGGAATAGGTTTACTTTAGAAATATTACTTAGATGAAATCAGTGGTCTCTTCGTAATAGCCTTGTTATGAGAACTGAACGTCAGGTGGGAATCAAAAATAATATAAGCATCAATTTTAGCAATCCAGTTCTTACTGAAATACCCGTATTTGGCTGGTCTAACAACTTAAATACCCATGTTTTAACAGCAAGTGACTGTTGTCATTATTAATTAATCTGTGGATTTGTCAGTAGATTATTTCCCCAAAAAAATGCCCTCTACAAGTTACAACAGTCAAAAACTAAATCATGTTCACTAAAAGTTCAAGATAGCCAGCAAAAAATGTAATCTTTGCATGTCACACTCCGTAAATGGTTAATCGATAATAACATCAGTTATCAGTGTTATATCATTCAGCACAGTGACTGTTACACCGTTACTTCTTGATACCAGAAAAGCATCGTTAAATGCAGTAAATCGAGCACAACAATAAATCATAAAAACATTAAGATAAGCGGTACAGGCGCCTACAGATGACTCAGTAAAGCACTGTATGGTGTCGTCAGGCCAGTTGAATATATGCAAGTCTCGATTGCTGTCTTGTTACCTCAGCCCTACATCTGTCAAGTGATAAAAGCAGCTGGGAAAGATTAAAGCAGTTTCTCCACTCTGAAATTTATTGTTTGAATTTACTGCGGGAAGTTTTGTAATGGTGGCCTGCTTGATCCTTGTGACTGATTTGGAAACAAGTAGCGAGTGGCAGCCAGGAACCCAGCGTTTGGCACAGAATCGAGGTGTTGCTTAAGGACAGTGTTGTTAGTTATTGGCAATTTTAAGTGCAAGTAACAGTGGAGGTCAAACTTGCCATTAGTTCAGCTGTTAGTGCATTTCACACATTGGAGCACCTGGTTAAGCTGTGGATATACTGCAGGTCAAGGTTGTACAGCAGCTGTGTCATTTCTCCATGTTAACCTCACTGTTTATGACGCGTAAGACGCCATCCAAAGCAGCACAAATAGATTACAGTATTTTATAAAAACTACTTGCTCCAGTCTCCTACCATTCCCTCCTTTTGTTATATTGCTCTGAGGCAAAGATGTCCTATGAAATTAGTTTATTGTGAATCATATGTCTTATAACACAGCTGCTCCATAGCTTCAGTGCTTCCAGCATGTGATATTATTGCCTTTCAGTGCTTACCAGGTTATTGGATACTAATATTGATCCAATACTTTTGGTGTTAAAAGCTTATTGCATCGTAAATTAAACCTAAAAGTACCTCTTCTCCTATGAGAGACAACACAAATTGAGATAGTAGCAGTGATTCAGTGACAGACCTGAGAAACATATTAATATTAGAAAACAAACCTCAGCTAAAACACAAGAAAGTTATGAGGACAAAACCTTGTGTGTTGTGGCACCTGCTTCTCCAGAATCGATAACCAGGATTAGTAATGATTGCTTCCACTTCACAAGGTTTTCTTCATATGGAGACCACCATATATTTTCATGTGCTTTTCATGTGCTTATTTTCACCCCACAACACAGGCACGCTTTCCACCACGTAATGATGTGCTATAAACAGCCAGAGTGAAGGGGTCAGGTCACCGCAGACCTTTGAGGTAACGTGATACGCTGTCACATTGCGCCGTCTGGTCATATTGTATGGGCTCATCTTTTGTGAGCATGTATGAACATTTATTATTTTGACACTGAACACGCTGTCAATGCAGAGGTCAGAGTCCACAGGGGTTTATGTAACTTACTGTTTTATTTCTCAACTCAGTACAGCGGTGGATGCTGAATGTGCTGACAGCCGAGGCAACAGCTCATCTTGAGTAACTCTTAAAACAACAAATCACGAATCCTGTCCATTTCCACAAGAATGAGAAACATGGTAATGGGTTTGTAATGTGGCAGTATACGCATCTGACATACATCCATCAATCTTGCACGATTTAGCCCAGTCCAAATCATCTATCAATATATTTAAACAAACATAGGTGACAAGTTATTACAGTGCTCTTAAAAAATGGAAATCTGCACTCAAACTCCATTACCACATCGCAAAAATACACTGAAATGTTGACAATAATAATGCAGGCTTAATGCATTTTGTGATTGATTACACAGTGAAGCAAGATTCAAGAGTTTGGTAATGGATTTCTATATTGTATAAAAATGGAAAATTCATAGCAATGCATCAAAATATTAAAAACATGTCATGCTTTTGAAATTAGTAATGAAAACTATCAAGTATACAGTACATGATTTAAAGTTGAGCTGTTAAAATGTCAAAAAACACCAGTATGGATGTTCTAGTCTAAAAATAGCAGCCACAATTGGATTTATGCGGTACATTAAACTGTCGCTGACTTTAAAATCACAAGGTAAATGACCTAGTGATAGGATGATTTGTTCGCCATCATATGGCTCATCTGTCACACAGCTAAAGTCCAGTGTCAATCACTTCCACGGCCTGTACTTTGGTCAATCTCCATAACGATAAGAGGGCGCCGACCAGCATATCAGCCCGGAGTGATAAGGGTTCGCTCGAGTGTTTACACTGCAGGCATGGTCCAGACTGCGCTCATAGAGCGAACTCTTCAAACAAATGGACAGGCAGGTGGGACTGCCCCATCAGCCCATGCTCCTTCTCTATGACCACCGTTTTGCCCCCTGGAACCCTTCTTCTTACAGGCCTGTCAGCACTCAGGCCACAAGACGGATGGATTAAACATTAACCTGTGGGACACACTCTCAAACATGCATGCACACACACACACTGAATGATCACGCAAACTCTCAGAAACAGTTTGATGTCATATGGTCAAGGACCAGTGTTGCATGGAAGACTTCAGGTTTTTGGATGAGGAAGGTAGGGTGGTAGTGTTCTGTTTACTTAAGTTATTATTAGATTTTCATCTTCTGCAAAATTTACTTGGTGGCAGTCTTTGGAAAACCACATTTTATAGATTGCTGATTTTATTCTAGCGCCACTGACAAATATGTGAGGAGTTTATTTGTCTTCAATCTCTTTTCGTTGCCAAGGTGCTTTCTATTGCACTCGGAAGTAGTGCAGTATTGTCAGTAATGTTTTTTTCCACGCCTTGCTGAGACAGGCCCAAACACACCTCTAATGTCTAGGTCTGCTACTTTGTCTGTGTTTTCTCATCATCACACCCTGTGATGTTTGTTATCCTCATTCTTGTTGGTTTTGGAAAGCGTCATGCTTTATTGGATTCCTCTGAGACAATAGTTAGTCACGGAGGTTGCCTGACTTTAACCTCTTAGCAATCAGCTGTTGCCAGATAAGTGTCTGGATGTATACAATATATGTCACGAGCTCAGATAACAGTATCCCTGTCAGTGATGGATGTCACCACCGAGGCAGCATAGGGGATTTTTAGTTCATTTTCTTGATCTCAGATGGCTGAATAAACTGACTTCATGCTGTTCGATGTCCTTTGCTGTGGGGAGAGTAAGAAGCTGTCTACATGTCTGGGTCACGTTCAAAGCATGTTTATCTGCTTCAGCCAGAGCTTACTAGCCGTTTCATGGCCTGTCTGGTTAATACGGGACTTGACTGCATTGGATGAGCGTAATGTGGGGGGCTGGGTGGCCATGCTAAGCAGGAATCCATCGGACTGTATGGATTATTTATGCTCTACTCGCGCATACAGCCATGTGATCACCGGTTCAGAATGCTAATACACATTTAACCTATTTTTGCAGCAAATCAAAATGGTATGTATTGATTTTAATGTGAAATAGGAGGCTGTAGCCGTCTTCACACGCCTGTTGCATGCCCTCTGCTTCTGACTTCAAAGCGTGATTTGTGTGTTGGAATTGTCATGGCATTGTCATGGTGACCTCACTGGTTGGCGGCCTTTTTTTTGTGTCAGTGTAACCCCCCTCGTCCCATTTTGGGCCCTAACGCACACACAAACACATATGACCTTGCTCATCTTCCACTCAGTGTGCACAGTGCCCTCAGCAGGCTTGGTTGAGTGAGCACAAGAGAGGTCTTGACCTATGAGACAAAGGCTTGCTGTTACCGTAGGAACTGCTGTTTTCTTTTCTCCCTGCCTCACTTGCTCACTCTGTCTCGCACATTGCTGATAAAGACTCTGTAATGTAGCTTAACTGACATTCCTCTCCACTCCCACCCCCCCATGTCGGTCTCTGTCTTTCTCTATCTCAATCCACTAGACCTCTGCAGTCCGCAGCTAATCCGCTCTGTGTGTTTACATTCTTATGAACAGTATGTTGGTGGCAACATGAGGTTAGCTTGGTCCATCACTTCATAGCTGCTGGTTGGGAGGTCATGAGTTCAGTGAAGGACTTGTGTGTTGTATGTTATTTAAATAGAAAGTCATGCGTGCTCTGGGAGTGTTGATACAAAACCTTGTCCTCAAGTCCACTTTTGATTGATTCATATCTGGACTGTGCAAGAAGTTTTACCTGATCTTTCCAACCACAAATTCGTCTCATCTTACCACTGGAGTTTTGTGTGAATAGATAGTATAGATGTTTGCCAAGCTGTAGCCAAGAAGCTTCTGTATTTTTTTTTTTTTTTTTTTACCTCGAAGCAATAATATAATGAGACAGTGCTGAGTGAAGTGAGTGTATGAAACAGGATGTCCTCAAAAGGAAGACCTGAGGGTCAGGAGCTAGAGGCTGAATGCTAAAGAGGTTTACTTTGTGCTAGCAGAGCTAACACTGCCTCCATTCAGAATTACAAGTATATTGTAGAGTGAGTAGCTCAGTAAAGCTGCCTGCTGACATGCCAGGCCTCTTTTCATGTAGAGTAGTGTTTTTAACGGGTGGGAATCTCCAGGTTCTTCACTATCAGACACTTTTCAGTTCCTCTGAGCTTTAAATCATGATGATAAATTCATTGCACTTTGATTTCTGTTAAACAAAGAACATTGTTGCTTGTATGTGGTCCTTTTAATCATCAGCAGGACAGTTGTCATAGTCTTCAAAACATATTAGGATGTCTTTTCCATGCCAGTAAAGACAGAATTTCCAACACTCCGAACCTCCATGTGTTAAAGCACATGTATACCTTGTTACAGTCAAGCTTCCTCTAATATATTTGCAAAAGCTTAGTGTGCTGACAAACTGGTCTCCTGTGCACATGCGCCAAGATTGACAGTGTTTTTTCCCCAACTCTGTCATGTGCAGTTAAGGCATCGCAGCAAACAAGAGTGATGTAAAATTATTACTCACTTTGCTCGACAACAGTTTGGATTTCTCTTCAACAATTTGTTAATTGGTTTTAAAAGATAGCTCACTGCTCATCTGTTTCACATCCACCCTAGACATCTCACTTCGAGCAAAGTTACCCCTTGAAGTGCATCAGAAGCAAAGTAGGGCATTTTGAAATTTTATTATCTCAGGAAGCGGTTAAAAAAGATTTATTCCAATAACAAATGAAAAAGTGCTGATTGTCAGATCCAATTATCTGCCAGGTCTATAGTCAATCAATCCCTTCACTTAATGCAAAACTATATGCAAATGCCCTATATGTAGCTGCTTCAATGTTATACCATTCTTTTCTGTCATTAGATCTTTTAAATAGACCGTCAGGGAGTACTGAGGACAGAAAGTTTTGGAACATGCATTCTCTCTCTCTTCACAAATAGCCAACAGTACACAGTTAGGGCAAGTTAAGGTGAAACTAAAGGCGGTCATGTGTTAAGGTATGGAATGGCTCACAACAACTGGCAGCTGCTGTCTTATAGTCCTATGGCCCCCCACCCATATCCCACTGTCACCCTCCACCTCCACTTGTTTGATGTTCTTAGCAGGGCCTGATGGGAAGGGCTTAGGAAAGATTGACCCAGTTTAAATGCGTATGTATGAAGTTAGAATATGCGATGTAAAGTCCACCACTCTTAAGCTTAGCCAGAGCGGCAAGCCCACTTCCTAATGTACTTTCCTGTGTACCTCAGGGCTCCCCCTAGTTCCCACTGTCTAATTTTGCAAAACTTCATCGGTCTACAGTACATGCCAGCATGTTTCTTGCAGCCCACCCCAGACCCAGCCTTCGTTTCACATCACAGCTTTAGCCAGCCCAGTGACCTACATTCATACCTCCACATGTCTGTGCCTCACTCCGTCTCTCTGTCCCCGGCCATTTTCTTTCTGCAGCTCTATGAAGTTTGTGTGGCTAAGGTTACTGTATTTGGAGTGAGTAGCTCATAGGAGTGGAGGATCCTGTGTTATGTCATAAGATACCCCATGTCCTTCATGGCCTGCTGACCAACGTGCATCACCTGGTGATGTACACAGGTCAGCAGGTCATGGAAGAACCGTGCACTGAAGGATAACGGAATATCATTCTGTTGTGTTGATGCTGATAATAGTAGGTCTATCAGTCCACAAGTCAACAGACTGAAACATCTCAACAACTTTTGGATGACTTGTGCGATAGTTTTGTGTAGAC
This sequence comes from Chromis chromis, assembly GCA_900302755.1. Classification (NCBI taxonomy): domain Eukaryota; kingdom Metazoa; phylum Chordata; class Actinopteri; family Pomacentridae; genus Chromis; species Chromis chromis. Next base: position 22,439 of record OMNN01051368.1, read on the forward strand.
ATTCGTGGTGCCCAGAGGATGAATTCCTCAAAGTTGGATGATCTGCTGACTTTTCTTCTTGTGCCACCAGCAGGTCAAAAATTTAATTTATCTCGTGAGATATCACAACATATTCCGGATAGATTGGCAAAAAAACATTCATGGTTAATGGATGATGTGTCCTAAAATCCTCTGGTGCCACGATGAGATTGGCATTTGTGACTGTGAGTGACATCTCTCAACAACTTTTAGATGAATTACCATGAGTTTTGTACAACATTCATCTCCTCCCTCTGGCTTTGCATTTAGTGCGATCATCAGGTCAAACTTTTAAAATGCAAAAATGCAAATGCAGTGCCTGCGTGCTCAACTAAGATGATGCACATGGTAAACATACTGACTAAACATCAGCATGTTAGCATTATCAGTGTGAGCATGTTGGCAAGCTCACAACAGCTTATGGCACAAAGCACCGCCGTATGTAAGTTCAGCCTCATGTTAGACTTTTAGTCTCTGGAATTTAAGACTGAGGTGAAATTAGAAATCGTCTCGTCTTCCTCTGTCTGCCTGTCGATGTTTTCATATCACCTCTTTGACCTCTGATTTTTTCTCTACCCTCCCCCTGTGCCTGGTTTCCAGTCTGATGAGTGAGAGTGCCGCCAGCCTGCTCCTCCACCACAATGGTCGACATGGAGAGCCACTACCATCCCCCTTCTCCCCTGGAGGACTCGGTGCTGGACAGCCCTCTGTGCGCTGATGATGATTTCCTGGGTGGCATGGAGGAGCTCCAGGACATCTCCCAATCCATCAACGACGATGCCCTAAGTTCCTTTGATGTCCCCGAATACCAATCCTCCAGCAATGGCTCAGAAGGTTCTACTGTCCTAGGTAAAAAACAAACCAAAAAAAGGTCTAATTTTTCCTTACGTCCTAAATAATATAGTCCAGTGACAGTGCAGGGTTTGCTCCCATACACTCATTTCACTGTTTCAAAGTGCTCACAGCAACTCAATGTAAAGTCCTTGCCATTACTGTTGTTGCCAGAGTGGGGGTCCCTCAGTTTAGCCCCTTAATCCCTAATTTGCTCCAACTGAATGTTCAGAGAGGACGTACACTTTAGCTATTTTTCCCACTTGCCTTTCCTGCAACAAGGTTGTGTTGTAGCCCTTTCTTTCCTCAGATTGTCTGATTGACCCGCTTTTTTTAGGCCTTTGGGCAATAGTCCTTTGATTGATTGGTGTACCTTTTTCTGTCTCTGACTAACCGAGTGCTGATGATGCATGTTCTTTCCCACTTCCTGCCCATTTCTTTCAGTTTTTCCTCCTTCTCTCACACCTTATTTTCCTCTTATCTTCTGTACTCCCTAGTTATACCTCTCACTTTCCTCCTCCAACCCTTTTCCTCGCCCCATATCCAAAGAGGAATTCACACATTCCTCAGCCACCACGCACAACCTCTCAGGAAACATCCACTTTGCTGCTGAGTTTCCTCCTGAATAGACACTGACATCTGGTAAATTTATGCACCAGTAAAATTATGCAACCAGCGAAGAAGTCGTGAAAGATAAACATTTAATGGGAGAATAGACGGTGTGAGCGTTGGAGGAGGAAGGAAAAAGAAAAGAGTGTGAGGAAGACATTGCAGAAACATTTGATGATGTCATGGAAAAGCCAGTGAGAGTGGGTTTAGGATTTATGGGTGTTTTAGGAGTGCACAGATAGTGAGACACAGAAGCAACACTGACATGCTTTTCTTGTCCACACTCAGTTGAAACATGTGCACTTGCACCAGGCAGGACCACAGCACACTGCCAAATGCTGCTTATCCCTGTTCTGGCGTCGCTCACCTAAACTCATGTGGCTTGACTTAGTGCCACTGTTTTGTACCATTTTTTTCTGTGCTATTTGTGTACCAAACGAGTTCTACCAACCATGTTCCCTCATAAGTTGGAAATAGAAAACGGTTGGCAACCCACAGTACATCCTGTGACCTGTCATCCACGAGGACGCTTAGTAATACTACTACGTAACACTGTTATGCTTTTGATAGGCAACACACCACAGACGGCATGTTAATATCTCTGAATAAATAGTTGCTGTGATGGAACAGACTGTCTTTGTTGGGGCAAAGAGGTCAAACTGTACTTGAATTTCACTAGTTGTTTGCCAGAGGGAGATGAAACAGTAGAGGTGCATTCATTAAAGCAGACTTAGGTTTTTATTTTTACTTCAAATCTCTCAAGATGATGATTCAATTGGTAGCTTGATTGTGGTAACAAGACCAACTTGTATCCTATGTGCTGTGGGCCAAAACAACATAAGAATAATTTGTATGCTTGTCTAAATTTATTAGATTGTCTGCACCATGTATGAAACATGGAACCGAACTCAGCACACATTTTCTGAGCTTCACCAAAAATGAGGTTGATGGCAGGTGTTTGATTGGAATTAACTAGTTCATGCAAAGCGTTAGAGAGTTTGTAGCTGCTCTGTCGTCACAGAGATCCATACGCAAATCATACAAATGCAAATAAGAGTGTACACTTGGATGGTCTTTCCTCAAATGCTCCAAGATTGTACAATCCTAAAGTGCCAGAATTAGATATGTAAAGAATGAAATTGTCTGTATACTCTCACTTTCATGCGCCTGGTCAATTACTGTCTGAAGTGGGAATGCTTATCAGATTGTCAGTTTTGGAGAGCTACTAGCTAGCAAAGGGTTGGATGTTGGATAAATCTTTAGAAAGAGATCCTTAAAGTTAATTTAATATGGCTGAATAATCTTCTCTTTTTTCCTATTTCAATTCAAATTATCATGGTATTTGTTCTCAAAAAGACAAAGGGCGATATCTTCAACAGACTTGTCACTTTATTGGCTTTCCATTTAGTAGTAAAACATATTTAGGGGCAATAGTGCAATGACACATTTAACCGCCCACATGCTTGTGTTTCATAGATGCCCTGACACCAGCATCCAGCCCGTCGTCAGTGGTTTATGGGCTGGCAATGAGCCAGGACGAGTTCTCATCTTCCTCCTCATCACTCAATCTGGAATGCCGAGTGTGTGCTGACCGCGCCTCGGGCTACCACTACGGAGTCCACGCCTGCGAGGGCTGCAAGGTGAGACGAAAATTGCACATTTACATTACACAGTCAAATTATTGGTTCTACCTGTATGTTAGGTGTCGAAGAATACTTGACCAATGTAGGCATTAGAGAATCAGCAAATGGCCTCCACTTCACTCTTGCTTTCTCTTTGGGTTGCAGTTATGTCAATATCCCTCAGTCTCGTTCTTCCAGACATACATATTAACCAGATTCTAAACAATACAGTAAATCATAATTTAAGGTATAACACTGAGAAAGTGGGACGAGCCAGACCGAATCCAGAGGCAGCGTGTCATGTGACCAGCGATAACTCCGAAGAGCATCACAAATACCAAGCTCGGCCTTCACACGTGGTCGCTCAGTAATCTTTCAGTTAATTGTTTACCAGTTATGTTGAAGAACAACCCAAGGCTGTTTTAAAGAGGTACCAAAGGACAAAGATAGCGTAACTTGAGGTGTGTTTTTCAGCCTATGTTGGCATGTCAGGTTTTTTTTGTCTTCTTTTATATTTAGTTTCTTTTAAATGTCTTTGTTTTCTATCTATATTTAGTTACTCATGGGGGAAAAAATACATAAAAATAACTACTGAAGCTTTAAACAGTTCTACACCTCCACTCTGTGAATCCACAATGTTCCAACTAAATGTGTCTGCCACGAAAGGGAGCATGAATTTCCAGAAGTGATACTTAAACTTAATCAGAATAGCAGCTTACTGAGGTGTGCAGTAGTGGAATTATTGTGTCTTGATGTTCATGTAGTGGCGATATACGGTTATATACGTATGCACGTGAGTTACTGTGCATCCATTCATCTACTACGTTAGTATCTACAATGGACAAAGGCCTTGGCCGGTCAACAAGGAGTTTGATTTATGCAGGGTGATGTTGTAAAGCTGTAAAATGAGTAAGCAACAGCTTATCACAAAAGTCAAGGTAAATTTATTGAGCTTCACACCTACCTTTAGAAGCGAGTCCTGCCAAGGTGCATCTGTTAGAAGTGGCCTAACAGATGCAAAAGTCCTTAAGGGTAATATTGAATTGCAACATAACTTCAATTAGCTGAAGTTAGAATTTTTTTGATCAAAGCCAAGAAATGCCATGGTGTTCTCCATTGTCCTCAGTATTTCATAAACCATTGTGCACATTATTTGGTAAAATTAAGTGCTCAGGTTGTTGTTGTCTACTCCTTAAGCTGATAAATATTATTGACTGTGTCACATTTAGAAGAAACTGAACCCTGATATTTTCATTTACAGTGACTGTGTGCTATATAGTGGCTGTGAATGATGGAAAATAAAGGATTAAAGCCCCCCTTCAGTCATTGATTAAACTCTATGCCCATGTGTCATATTTACAAGTTTTCCTGTGGAAATAATTCTTTCCTGCCTTAAAATGGCTTAGATGTAACTCTACACCGTTGGTCCCTTTAGAATTTGCAGATCTTTTTTATATTGGAGTATTTCAGTAATACATGTCTGAACTGGAAACTGATTCTGATAAAGGATAATGATACAGGAATTCCCATCTGCCAGCTGACAGGATTGGTACCACAAGTTTGTTACATATGAAACCCCAGAGGTCTAAATCCGTATTTTTGAGACTGTCTGTGGAACACTGCAGTTTCAGGGTGGAAATTCTCATCCATGAAAGTGACTGCTTATTTCACTCATGGATTGTCTTACAATGTTTAGAAAACACCATGTGGACATGTCAACAACGGGAAACGCTTGATTTTCACATATTGGCACAAACTTTATAGGATAACAAAAGTTATCCTATAAAGTATCTGGAAAACTTGTAAATTTCTTTAGGACATTAAATATTTATGACTCAATAATCCATCAAAGTTATTGTTAATGTAAGGTTAAGGTTACGGTATTATTATTGGTTTTCTATTCATAGTTTGATAGTCAACCCCCCAAAATAGGAATTACGTTCGGATGCCTATTTTTCTTAAGATTGATTGACATTACCCTTTTCTCTTAGAGTCTGACTCACTTCAATGCACTGATAATAGCATAGACACAACACCAATCTCATTTGTAAAATGACCAAAACTGTTAAAAAATTTGCTGATAAATTGACTGTTCATACACCTTAGGTCACTCCTGCTTATTGTAAGAATGATTGGGAAAACTGGTTTTAAGGCCTGTAAGGGAGTTGGTTGTCAGCAATTGTAAAATTGTCTGATTAAACACACACATACAATTACATCTTCTCATGTGCACATTTTCCTCTGATATGTGGATACAAGAAATGTTGACATGAAGTGTATTTGGACAAAACTGAAATTTTATGCTGTCTGGTTTTATGTCTGTTTGTGTGTACGTGTCAGGCAAGAGGTTAATGGGTGAAAGTCGGCCGGAGTTACTTAACATGTGCTCACATAGTTGTAGCATGTCTGTGTAATTCCGTGTAATCTTGCATTGTATGTCCATCTGTGTGTCTTTCAAACTGCGCGTGGGTGTCTGTATGTATTTTGGCACACTGGGTGACACTTTTTGATAAGACAGAAATTTGCTATCAAGTGTGGCCCAATGTGTTATTAGGTAATTCCCCAGGCCATTTTCTACCCTCCATCCAACCACAAATGATGCCATGTGGTCCAAGTGTTGCTCACTAAAGTTCCATTTTTCTTTTTGTCAGTTGTGTAAGCAGGGAGATCCCAGTGGTGCAACAATGCCTCTGATATTGTCACTCACCATTAATATGTGAACAAATAACTCTTTTTCTAATGCCACAAGTTGGTCAATAGTTTGTTCTCTGAAATTGGTTGCATAGCAGCAGAGTTTATGAAATGGTAATTTACTATACTAGTTACGTTTTATGAGCTTTTGTTTGTTTGTCTATAGATTTTTAATAGTTTCTTATTTATACACATAAAAATAAATGTAAAAACATTACTGGTAATTCAGTGTTTGCTTCTTGTGAGAAGTATTTACATTTCTCATGTTTCCCCACCTCATTCCTCCAGGGGTTTTTTCGGCGGACCATCCGTCTGAAGCTGGAGTATGACAAGTGTGAGCGCCGCTGCAAAATCCAAAAAAAGAACCGCAACAAGTGCCAATACTGCCGCTTCCAGAAGTGCCTGTCAGTGGGCATGTCCCACAATGGTGAGTCCTACAGAGTGCAGAGAACGGCAGGTCTGGGCAATACTTAAGGCTCAGCAGCACATACAGACACACACACACACACACACACACACACACACACACACACACACACACACACACACACACACACACACACACACACACACACACACAAACAAACATCCATGGTTCTTGTTACTTGTAAACACACATTACTTAACAGAATACCACATATGCGCAGTTTGCCAAGACAGGCAGAAGAGGCACGTACAAACATAATTAGCACAAATAAACCCTAACATCACAGTTGGGTGTTAAGTTGCATGTTAAGGCAAGTCACTGACTGAAAACTAATTTGGGCTATTGTATTGTACAGCTGTACTGTATGTATTCTCCAGAATGTGCCACTTTGAGCATTTGAACCATTAGTATTTTACAGTTAGATCTGCAACCCATGCAGTTACAGTACATGGTCTTTCATGCCTTAGCAGTGCTCCAGTTACATCGCATTACAGTTGTACTGACTGAACCCACTTGACCCATTTGGTGCAGATATGTGAACAGGAAGGGAAATCACATGACTTTATGGGTCTGTCCACCTGATTGTTATTTCAGGCTTACAAACACTAGGATCTCATTGATTGCAATGTTTGCTGCACATAAAGCTCTGAAAATCAAGGAGCACCAGTTTTACGACTGAAATGTCTGAAGTAATTTTCATGAATGCTGTTTATTCACCAGTGACACTTGTGCATGAACACCACATTCAATAGCTTCATCTTCCTGACAGCTCTGTTTATGTTGAAAAAAATATAAAAAGTATTCACCCCCCTGGAAATGTTCCCCTTTTGTGCTTTTTAACTTTGAATTATGATCAATTTAATTTTGCTTTTTTGACAAGAATTTACCCCCCAAAAAAGACTCTTTCATGTCAAAGTGAAAACAGTTTGTTACAAAATAATGTCAATTCATTAAAAATGTAAAACGTAAAATATGTTATTGCATAACTCTTCACCCCCTTAAAGTCAGTATGTAGTAGCTGCACATTCGGCCGCAAGTGAACCTGTGTGGATCAGTGTCAACAAGCTTTGCACATTCAGACAATGTAATTTTACCCCATTCGTCTCTGCAAAACTGCTCAAGCTCTGTCAGGTTACAAGAGTATTGTGAGTGAACAGCCCATTTCAAGTTCAGGTCTGGCCTCTGCCTTAGCAATTCCAGAACCTTCTTCTTGTTGTCTGTAAAACCATTTCTTTGTAGCTTTGGCTGTATGCTTCAGGTGATTTCCTTGCTGGAAAACAAGTCTTGTCTCAAATTGCAAATCTCTTGTAGACTGCATAAGGTTGTCTGCCAGGACTTCCCTATACTTTGCTGCATTTAATTTACCCTCTACCTTCACAAATCTTCCAGGGCTTGCTGCCAAGAAGCATCCCCACATCATGATGATTCCACCACCATGCTTCATGACGGGGATGGTGTGTTTATGATAATGAATAGTTTTTATAGGAACTGTACATCTGTTAAGATAATAACTTGGAGAATAAAATAACATATCTACCTGCACATGCAACAGATGTAAACACCCTGAATACAACATAGACTTTCTGAAAATCTCCTCTTTATTCTTATTGGCTTAGGGTTAGGTATTGGTGGTGTCTTTCTGTCAGAGGGTTAAACAAGGTCAATACAGTCAGTGAGTTCACATAAAGACTGTGTACACTTCGCAGATTTTCCATACTGGTGATAGTGAACTTGACTGGACAGAGGAAATAGTCTCATTGAGTTATTGACGTAAGACATAGCTTAGATTTTGATGATTATAGTACCTCGATGCTCAGCAGTAGTAGTATTTCTGTCAGCTGCACTTCCTCTTATGGTATATGTGTATTGAGTTTCATGGACCTAAATGTAACTGTAGAGAGGGAGGAAGGACATTCGAAACCAGTGCAACTGGATCTTTTGAGATCTGGTGGTCTCAGATACCACAGGACCGCAGCACTGCTAATTTTGGACGTTTGTTTCGACCACTAATTGATTTTACAGTTAAACCTAACCATTCCGGATGTCCCTTATTGAAATGATTTTGCAGCCTTAACTTTTTTTTTTAATTCAGCATTAAATATTCAGGCATACATTCATACCAGGATCATCAGGAATAGAAATGTGTGGTATCCATCTGTTAAAATTATGAGGTTGACATTGTGTTATATTTAAATTCAGATCTAGGTATATAATTCTAAGAACATGGTCTATTTTATTTATGAATATATTTATTAGCATTAGATTCTGTATTTCAGTTCGAAGTCCAGTTAATAAGCGGTAATAGTAGCATAACTGATTCTGGCTCAGTATAGCAACAATGTATATTTACTATTCAGTTCAATTATATTTTTACTTTTTTTAGAAGCTTTACACAGTTCTTTACTATCATATGTGGCTGAAAGTTTCTTGGATATAGCAACTTGGTAACACCTCAGATATCACATTCTGACAAGATGGCCACTGACGCCCACCTTTAACTCCCTTCCCCACTTCAGTCGCACACTTATCCCTTCACACCGGCTCTTAGGAATTGGACTTATGCTCAGCTTAGCATCAATCACTTCCTCACATCTTAATTAGACTTGGCTCCTGCCCAGGCTCCCGCTGTGGAGCTTTACCAGCTTCAGATGATCCATCCACTTTGTGAGCAGTAATCTAATGGGCCCTCATGCTGTCTGCTAGCTCCGTATCGCATCCCTGCTCAGCATACAAGGAGTTGTTTCATCAGTGGGAGGGAAAACGGGGAAATCAGATCTTCTTTTTTGCTTTTGTGGTCTCAAAAAAAACACGCAATTGGTGCAGCTGGATGTTGTGTTTCCAGTGAGGTATATGAATGTATTGCCATGTGTGTGCGCGCCAGCTTATGCCCGTTTAAAATGTCGAGGTGGGGTTTAAAACAGTTCACCTCTAATCTCATTAGTCAAATGGGATCAGGCCGTCTGAGAGATGAAGCATCCTCTCTAAGAAAAACAACTCTTGTATGTTGTTGAAGCGCATTTCACTCAACTGATGCCCACTTTGTAATTAGTAGTAACCTGTTCATGTAACACATAAAAAAAGAAGGTCAGTGTGCCTTTTGATGTTGAATAGATGTCAGTTTCCATTCTTATTTTCTTCTATAAGAGATTATTTTAAATGCATTCACTGTCAGGGTAAAACCTCTTGCATCTTACAACTGAAGTAGACATTCTATAGTAAACTGCTTTGTGTTTCCTGACACATAGGTTTGTTTTCTTTGCTGTAGATTTACTGTAAGCGTCCAGTTCAGCTTCTATTGTCTGCTAGGAAATCTAGTTGGTGTTTCTGTAAATCCCATTAGAATAAAGTAATCTAAAGGAAACAAGGATTTAGCATCTTTGACTTTGAAATGAAAGTGTGGAGCTGCATTTTGGTGCAGCTGCAAGATGATTCATTTATGCTGACATTGAGAAATGCCAGATACAAATTACGTCATTTCTTTGTTTGAGTTCATCATAGATTTGCAGACTCAAGTCACTCTTTGAAATCAGTCTAATTTATGTTTTGTCTCTTTTGTTGTTGTATATATTTTTTATCTTGGTTTGTGGTCTGCTCAAACCAAGCAGGTTTGACGTTAAGTTGTAGGACGTTAAGGTGTGACGCCAGCTAGATTTGTACTCATGATATCATCTCTATATACTATGTAAGAGTCTCTTGTTTAGAACACAGCAGAATGTTCTCGGATCCATAGATTTGGAGATATAAAGCTTTGGCACCAGATGTCAGTGAGCAGAATAAGCCTGTGAATAGCCCAAGCACTGCTTTTTGCAGGGGTTTTTTTGAACATTTTATTGCTTTTTCCCTACAATCCTTTTGGGTTGTTTTAATATCTTTTGAATATGTCAAATATTTTCTTTTTTTATGTTTTTGTCTTTGCTGATATGTTGGCTTGGAACTGTTTTACTTAACCAGGCATCTTTGTATAGTTTTCAGAAACTGGGTGCGTTTAAAGCACTCAGTGTACGATTTGTCTTATATGTTTATGATAAATGTATTGTGTTTCCATGGCACTGTAAATTAATGTTTGACTTGACAGTTTTATATTTGCCACGAAACCATCTTAATCTGACTTTCTGTCTTTTCTCCACAGCCATCCGCTTTGGTAGGATGCCCCAGTCAGAAAAGCTAAAACTAAAGGCGGAGATGGTGACGGGGGACAGGGATGTGGAGGATCCCCAGCTAGCCGACCAGAAGACCCTGGCCAGGCAGATTTACGAGGCCTACCTCAAGAACTTCAACATGAACAAGGCCAAGGCTCGAACCATTCTTACGGGCAAGACCAGCACCCCTGTACGTTGATTAAGAGTATTGGGTTGGTGAGTGAAAGGCGTTGCGTGTGTGGATTGCATGTTCATGGCTCCTCTCATTGCCAGAGTTTCCTCACAGGCCAAGGTCATGTTGTCTTGCAACTTTTAATTTATTCCTTCCCCATTGGAGTGATTTTAATCTCATTCTGAGCACATTCAAAGTTTGCAATCAAACTAATGTCTCAATATGACCCAGCAGTCAGTACCTCAGAGATTACATGCAGCCAGCCAGTGACAGAAATAACTTGCTCAATCAGCAGCGTGAGCCAACACACAAGCTGGACAAGGAGACGTCTGTTTGCACAGAAACGATATAAAGAGCCAGTGTATGAGCCCATCACTTCTCCCTTCACCTCCTCTCTCCCTCCATGTTCCTTTCATCACCCGTCCCCAATCTCGCTAAAAAACATTCCTGCTCAGCTTTGGTTCTTTCACTTTCTTTTCATCTGGGGTGGGGGGAAAAAGAGGGTGGGGGGGTCGAGTTGAGAAAGGGAGGGTCGGAGACTGCAGCTCAGAGATGTTGTGAATTCCATAGATGAATGCATGTAGGTGTGAAATATGTCAAGAGGTACAGGTCAGTCCAAGTTCACATGTATGTTCAAATACAGATCTTACCCACTGCGTCTGGAGATCAAACCTTCTGATGAATGAGTACAGCAGTTGGAAATGTGCATATTGTCTCTTTCACCCTTCCTTTTTAGAGTACATTTATTGTATCACAGCACTTTTATACAACTCTGAACCTCCCATGAAAGTCATATTGTACTATTTGCCAGAGCTAAGTGTATAAATGCCAACATGAGATTGTGGCACATTTTTTAAAATTCAGATCTCACTGCATCTTGTCATGATTTAAAGTTAACTAAACAAATATGTCGAAATCGGTTTTACTGCTGAAGATACTGTTACTGTCAAATAGTTAACCACTTCTCCGGTGCAAGTCTATTCTCTGTCATCAGTGTAAATAGATTCATTTAATTTGACAGATCAGTCTCAGCATCTGGGCGCAATACTGACACTTAATTAGTGTTGTAGTTGGCTCATGTCTGTGGACACCAAATGTCAATTTTGTTGTCTGACTGAACAGGTTTTGCTGGAGTATGATTAATTCTGATACAGTGAGTAATTTATTTGGGGGGGTGACAGTGCCCTTTGAATGTTTAACTATTATCAATGGAGCTGTAAGTAATGTTTTTTTTCTTTTGCTGATATTTATTTTTCCTTGAATGCATACAGAACAATTGATGGTATAATACCGTAAAGACTAAGTTACACATTTTGTTTTGGTGAAGTTTCTGGCTATGTCCCAATGGCTTTATCCAAATCTTTGAGAAACACTGCTGCCAAATGGGGCAGGAGGCAGAGACGGATTGCATGTTCAAACCATACCCAGCTGCCAGCCTCATAACTAGTCCTCATGACTGCACTTGTGTGCCCATGAAAGCCAGTATTTTGAACTGAATGCTGCTGTAGATAATAGCCGTAAACCCCAAGGACACCTTTAGCTCTAGGTGGTGTTGATTTCTGAAGGCAATTCTTGTTTTGGCGTTTTAAAGAAATTCATTAAAAAGAGTGCTTTAGCCAAGAGCGCGGAAACCAGAGCTGGATAAAAAATAGCAATCTTGGGTAACACATTTATTTTTAATATTTCAACTATAACCTGAGGGGAGAGGGAAAGAAATAACTATCTATTAGCAATGCCTTTAGTGGTCTAATGGTTATATTTCATCTGAAAATAGTTCACCTAAAATTGTACCCATAAAGGTGCAAGCCTTTAAAATCTCACAAAGCCCTGCCTCTAACCACACTTAAGAGATATATAGGTGGAATTAAGCTAATTTTAAATATCTCGTCCAATGACAATCAAGTTTTATATACATTGTTAACTTGTCCATATGTTTTTTTTTAAATATACATATCTTACAAGTGGGCTGCACGGTGGCTTGGTTGTTAGCACCGTCGCCTCACAGCTAGAAGATCCCTGGTTCGCGTCCCGGTTAGGATGCCTGGGATCTTTCTGTGTGGAGTTTGCATGTTCTCCCCATGCATACGTCAGTTTTCACTGGGTACTCCAGCTTCCTCCCACAGTCCAAAAAACATGCTGAGGTTAATTGATCATTCTAAATTGTCTGTAGGTGTGAATGAGAATGTGCTTGATTGTCTGATCTATGTGTAGCCCTACGATAGAGGCGACCTGTCCAGGGTGTCCCCTGCCTTCACCCGAGTCGGCTGGGATAGGCTCCAGCCCCCCGGAGACCATACAGAGGAATAAGCGTTGTATAGATGATGGATGGATATCCTACAAGGCACATCATCAACTTAAATTTTCAAAAACACACATTTAGATTTCAGGGGTTTCATATGTAACAAACCTAATAAACCAATCCTGTCAGCTTTCAGGGTGGGACTTTCTGTATCATAACTCGTGTTCAAAATTAATTTCTGGTTTTAACAAGTATGGCTAAATTACTCCAATATTACAACTTTGTGCCATTGTGTAGCATATAGTAGTTGTAGCATAATTATAAGTGAGCAGATGTGCTCAGGTTGCAGTGAGCACTGGAGGCAGCGTGTGGAAAGAGGCCGGGACTTCATGAATCCACACATTCTAAAGGAAGTAACATATAAAGTTGCATCTAAGCCATTTTAAGACAGGAAGGGATTTTTTTTTTCTAAATATGTAACTTTGATACACAGATGAGTTTTTATGGGTTTAATCTATAACGACGAGGGACTTTAACAGCTGAAGAGGTCATTATATGAAGCAGTAAATCATAGGGCCAAAGTAAACTACTGCAATGAAGCAGATAAGGCCATTCAATACTATAAAATCAGTATCTCTTTATACCTCCAATATCAAAAGGTTATGGTTATTACTAGAAGCAATACAGAATGGTATATGAATAATTGACAGCTTTACTCTCTCAAATGCCTAATGAAGTACTTACGTTACACAGAATTTTTATTTCAGCATTTTAAAACTTGAGATTCACTCCATTCAAAGCAATATGTTTGTGTTATCAGATTAGATTTTATTTGTAAACAGTGTTTGAAAATACACCCCTCCCCATGCCCACATTTCCTATCTGTCATAACAGCTACTATCAAATAAAGGCGTATTATCAGAGGGTGGAAGTGTTGACGTAGAAGTACAAAATTAAACGGCTCGGCGTCATGTCCCTCATACCTTCCCTTCTTGCTCTGGTCTACAATTAGAGTCACATGCGTGACTCAGAGCACTGATATGGTGTGCAGCAGCAGGTGTTGCAGCTCATCAGATGTTGTAACTTGTCCACTGTGGGAACAGTGACGCAGCTTAAAAACACCTTTTACCTACATCCAGTGGCAGTACTGGGTTTCTGTATGTCCTTTTTTATTCTACAGAGGAGTGTTTATTACCTGGGCCACACTCTTCAGTATTCCCTTTTTCTTTTTAACATTTTTAGTTTGTTCCCGTTAACCCTCATTGGCTCTTGTGCTGCTTTTCTTTCAACATTAATGTGCCTCTACTTCTAGATCAGTTATTTTCAAGTGTTATGAGTGACATCTATAATTACACAGCAGCAGAGCCAAGCAGGGTAATTGTGCCATCTTGGAAATATTCAGGTGTCAATAAGGGCTCTGGGCTTAGCCTTTCCTGTCGGTTAAGATGATGCATAAACACCTCAGTCAGTCAGTTATTTATGCAGAGAGGTTTGCTGATTCAGCATTTTCCATGTTTATGTAGTCAAGTCAGGTCAGGTTTATTTATTGGTACAAAATCACAGTACACACTGTACCGCCTGTGTTGCACTTCCACTGGAAAACCTATGTTTGAACCAGACGCTGCATTGCTAGCTCATAAGAATGTGTATGTCTTCGATATCCACAGCCTTTCGTCATCCATGACATGGAGACCCTCCAGCTGGCAGAGCAGACACTGGTGGCCAAGATGGTCGGCTCCGCGGGAGCGCTGAAGGACAGGGAGGCAGAAGTTCGGATTTTTCATTGCTGCCAGTGCACGTCTGTGGAAACCGTCACAGAGCTCACAGAATTTGCAAAGTCCGTCCCCGGGTTCTCGAGTCTGGACCTCAACGATCAGGTGACTCTTTTGAAATACGGAGTCTACGAAGCCCTCTTCGCCATGCTCGCGTCCAGCATGAACAAGGACGGGCTTCTCGTAGCGTACGGCTCAGGCTTCCTCACCCGGGAGTTCCTCAAGAGCCTGCGGCGACCCTTCAGTGAGATGATGGAGCCAAAGTTCCAGTTTGCCATGAAGTTTAACGCGCTGGAGCTGGACGACAGTGACCTGGCTCTGTTCGTTGCTGCAATCATCTGCTGTGGAGGTGAGGATGTAGGGGAAATGGTATTTGTTTTTTTGCTCTTTATGACAAATGCATTCATATTACAGAAACTGAAGAATTTGTAAATATTCTATTCTGTCTATTTTCTCTGTGATTAGACCGACCAGGCCTGGTGAACGTGGCACACATTGAGACAATGCAGGAGAGCATTGTGCAGGTCCTACAGCTCCATCTGCTGGCCAATCACCCCGATGACACTTTCCTCTTCCCCAAGCTGCTGCAGAAACTGGCTGACCTCCGGCAGCTAGTCACTGAGCATGCACAGCTGGTGCAGGAGATCAAAAAGACTGAGGACACCTCACTGCACCCACTCCTGCAGGAGATCTATAGAGACATGTACTGAGGATTGTGGAGGAATAAACCCGGAGAGGAACACCACAAACCATCTCCTTTTTGTCAGGGACATAAGAAGAGGAGGAGTCCTCCATAAGCTAGGGTTGAACTACGTAACCCCACCACCCCTAATGCAGCACGAGTTAGCTTTGGCTTCTGGTCACCTCAAGAGGACCTGTTCAGGCCCCAGGCAAGAGGCTGATGGTTCTCTTGGTTTGGCACAGTTCTCTCCACTCCATCGCGTGGACCTTTGCAGGCAGAAAAATCTCGTAGATAAGATGTGATATACTAGTACAGCTGTTTGAGCCCCTGTCTAGATACCAGTGTATGCAATCTCTGACCAAACTCCAAATGCTAATTTAGGTGACCTCCTTGGTTACCCTCAACGAGCCCTGAAATGAGGAAAGGAAATTAACTTGATAATTGCCACTCCTGCAGTATGTTTGAATATAGATTTTTATACTGGTGTTGGAGAGCAAAGAGCCATATATATTTAGAGTTAACAACACCCAAATCACTTCAATGGCAGCAACAACAGAAATGATGCAGTTTTAAAGCAAGGCAGCTTTGGTTAAATTGGCTGTCAGTAAAAAAGTGGTGATGGTTATTAATGCACCAGCCCTCCAGCATGTTTCCTCACCGTTTTATAACAAGACACATGTGTGGTGTCACCAGGCTCCTGAGCATAATCCTTTATTTGTACTGTAAGTCCTCGAAGCCATACTTTGTAATGATACTGGCAAGTTTCATTATCTTACCTTTTCATCGCCTTTCTCCTCCTAATAAGACAGTATCAAAACTATGGATTATCATCACTTATTTCTCAACTTGCCCACAAACTGTACAGGCAATAGCCATTTAACTCTTTAGAATAAGGTAGCAAAATGAGAAAATATGAAGTTCTTCAAGATCGAAATTACCACAGTCACACATTCATTATGTACATGCACCGCAATGCACATGGGAAGCACAAACACGCCTCACATTTTTTTGTACCGGACCTCTGTTAAATGCCTTTTTCCCAAAACACTTGCACACGTTTGGCACTCCACCCTGTTTTGTGTCCTGATATTTAAGGGCTGATGCCAAGACACTCTTTATCTTGCATTGCAACCTTAACATAGGCAGATGTAAAGCTACAACTTCAGAATCTCTTTATCTCAGCTTGTCATGTCAAATCAAGCAAACCACCATTATTTAGATAGCACATACAGTCATGTTGTCTCTAGCTACTATTGTATTACACTGGCTGCGTTTGCTCCTGAACACATGCAGCTGATTGAGAATCAGGGGTCTTATCTGCACATTTTTGTATGGTGACAAATGAATTATTCTTTTTTTTTCCACAGAGAAAACTACAATGGTATGGCCTCATATATTACATAGTTACTCTTATGATTAGAAGTTTTTAATCCTCTGAAATATGTTATTTTGGATGAAAAGGGTTCCGTTTTGCTCAAAAATCACCTGGTCAATTTAAGCAAACTGTCCATGTGAACTTAGTCTCTCCAGTGATGAATGATGATCAATTTTTGTAATTTAACGATCATGACAAGGCGTGTGAAAAGGCCACTCCTGCATTTTGTTGTCACACTGCCTTTTGCATGGAATGCACATGCTACTGGGAAGAGCTACAGTAAGGGAATGTTGATAAGGAAATGATGAAAACATGCATGTCTGATAGTTTGGATAAAATATATGTGAATCTGCGAGAGAATGCTTTCCCCTCCCCGTCTAACCAAATAGTCCCAAAATCACAGTGAGATTATTGAAATCCAGTCCCAAGAAATGGACCTTGTGTTTATAATTACATCACGTTGTATAAACAGAGTGTACTGTACATAGCTGAAATGATCACGTTGACTGCTTGTCCCAGCTTTTAACTCTCGAGGTATACAAGGTACTAATGATGATCAACTTTTGTATTCCTCAGTTTGGTAAATACTTTGAAAATGTTTGAAATTTTACAGTAAATGTAGTTATGTACTGTATGTTCTTCTTTTTGCTTAAATGCCACATACTTGTGTTTTAATTGAATTGGATCATATTTTTCTACTAAAGTATATATGTATGACTAAATCTGATAATTGTTTATTTGAAATCGCACGATTGAAGAGTGCAGTGTAAATAGACTTAAGGTATAACAGGGCAACTGGTAATCTAAATATCCATAGATCTGAATCCCGTCGGGGACATTCCTTTGATTAAATGCTTTTTTTTTTTTTTTAGATAGAGAACCATCGAGGCTGTAATATGTTCTCAGTTCCTTTCAACTGCACTTCATTTATCTGTTAAATTAAGCTCTTATGATTTGAACTTACAGCATACAGGGGCTGCGCAGGGCTGTACTGGCTCACAACTTCAGGTGGCTGATTAAACCCTGACCTCCATGAGTTCTGCAATACAATGAAAAGCTCATTTATCACACGAAGCTACAGCTTGGCACTGATCATACAATACTGATCTCTTTTTTTATACTCTTCTCTCAGGTTGCACATCAGAAAACAAGTAGGGTAATATATGCACAGAATTCCATTGTTACTATCAGAAATGCTCCACAGTTGCCTCCTCATATTGAAAAAACAAAGCAAACCTGTATATTTTTTTGACACATCACATCTCTGTTGATTAATAGAGAAACCGAATGCAGTCATGATTTGCCATCACATCACATGCTATTACAGTAAAGATGACGCAGTAATGAAAATGCAGTATATATTGTTTTATAAACCTGATTTTTGTCATGCTTTTCGTCTTGACTTTTTCTCTCCTCACTCGCTGCTACGTTGTACTAACTCACCAAACATTTCTTATGCCATGAGTAGATTACTGACCTTCAAGCTGCCTCTACTTACTTATGACATCTGGTCACAGAATGTCAGAACCACACGCGGACTTCATTCAACGCAGCTCAGTTTTTCACCTTGCAGATTCCTGGGACTCGGAGATCCCAGATATGCTCGGGGATTAACCGCGAACAATGTGTGCCTTAGTGTGTGTGTAAATGCCATAAAACACCAGAGATTAAAAGAAAAGGACTTGACTTGAGCACACACTTGTAGAACTGTAAACGCTTAGTGTCTTCAGCTAGATTTAGCTGTTTGCGACGCATTAGGGTCCTGCAGACATGAAATGATGTCACTGTAGAGTTAGGAAAATATCCTATATTAAGTAAAACTGAGTTCTAATTGAAGCTTCATGTACCATTTAGAAAAGTAACAGTAAAGGATTTACTTTCCAAAAAAAAAGACAGACTTAAAATGGACAGCTAAAATGGTTAAAACTGTAGAGCACAGCCCAAGAGGAGAAGTCATGTAAATTTGTGATGTCGGCTTACCTTTAGGAATGTCTGTTTTGTGTTGAATTGACAAGGGACATTTTAACTTGTATCAGGGAATCTTAGTCTTCCTTTGTTGAACTAGCTCAGGATATAGAAAGGTACTGTTTCTCCTTCTCTATCTGTCTCTCTTGATTCACTCGAGTGAGTTTATAGTGCTCTGCCTTACAGCACACAAACACCAACAATGATATGGATTAATATGACCTAATATGCTTTTTTATTTTCCAAAACTGACAAAAATAAATAGATAAAATGTTACTGGGGGGGCAGCAGACATAGGAATTAGATATTTGATGATTTTTTTTTCTTCCTGAATTTCTTGGAGTTTGTTTTTGTGGGTATAGTGTCATGCAGAGAGACAACAGAGACTGTCTTTGGATGTGTTGTTAATGTGTACTGTGG
Source organism: Chromis chromis (assembly GCA_900302755.1). Lineage (NCBI taxonomy): Eukaryota > Metazoa > Chordata > Actinopteri > Pomacentridae > Chromis > Chromis chromis. The sequence continues at coordinate 41,401 of OMNN01051368.1, forward strand.
CTTGATAACAATACTGTAAATGTTTGATGAATGTATATTTAGTCATTTAAAAGATGAAATAAATTGACATTGAATGGATTTAAAAATAAATTATTTTAAAATCCATATTTTGTTTGAATTTCTATGGACTCCGTTTTTATTATTTAAATTTGCTTTCATTTATTCTAACACCAAACACATTTTTACAGTCAAGATGTGTCTTTGTTAGATTAAAATGTGCAATGAGGAAACATTTCAAGAAACATGAATTAAAATGTATCTTTGAACTGTAATGTATGTCAGCTGGGACGGACTCAGGTTCACCATCTACTGGCCTAAAATGAACCTTCACACTCTGAATTATGTTCATTGTGTTTACCTTCTGTATCTGTGATTTTATACTTGGCTCTTAGGTCTACATGTGATAAAATTAGAAGTAATGAATCCACTGCCTTTAACAAAAGGGAAGAGAGATTGTCAGCCTATAAGTACATTACAATAAGCTGTTATTCCAGTTGTTGATGGGTGTACACTCTTTTCATACAAATGAAAATAGCAAAAAGAGATCAATATGGATATATCAGTTCACTAGACAAAACACCTTTGTCTTCTCTTTTTATTGCGAGCAGCGAAACTCGATTTGGAGAAATCGTGATAAAACGGACTGACCAGAGACATACAGTATGCCATAACTATTTTTTGGGGGAGTTTTTCCTATTTTTATTGAGAGAGAGGGTGAAAGGGGGTATAGAGGTGAGTGACATGCAGCAAAGGGTGTTGAGCTGGACTCAAACTCATGACCGCTGCTGGCGACCTGCGCCCACATGGTAATGCCTTAACTCAGCGAGCTATACGGCGGCCCATGCCATGCATGTTTTGATAAAAAGAAATAAGATATGATTAGAGCTAAATTATCTTATATATACAGTATATACACCGATCAGCCACAACATTATGACCACTGACAGGTGAAGTGAATAACGTTGATCATATTGGTAATATGTGGTGTTCAGGGAACATCTTGAGGAATATGACAATCGCCCAAGATGTTGATTTGACCTCCAAACTTCCTAGACCCCATTCTGATCTAGCATCAACAGGATGCAGTGGAACAAGTTTGATTGACAGAGGCCCCACTGTACAAGCCAGAGTACCCAAAGGATCCACTGCCAACGTCCTGGTGCCAGACCAGATAGGACACCCTGAGAGGTCCTCTTGTCCATGCCCAATGGCTCAGAGCATTTTTGACCACATAAGGGGGACCAACACAATATTAGGCAGGTGGTCATAATGTTAGGCCTGATCGGTATCTGTATACATATTTGTTTTTGGGTATTTGTGCCTTTGTGCCTCTGTAGAGAATACAGAAACACAAGTCCAGATTCAAACCAGGGACTCTTTTTTTTCTCCTATGTGTTTGGTTCTCTAAGTAAGTGACAATGTTAAAGGAAAAAACTGAACCCTTGACCCCAACAGTAAGTTAATCCAGTGGCTCCGTTATTCTGGCATCATTTGGACCCACTTGTCCCTTTAAGAGGGAAGAGTCACTGCAAATCAATACACAGGTCTTCTGAGTGATCACCTTTATCCTGTGATGAAACATTTCTCCTCCAGGATGACGAAACCTTCATTAATAGGGCAAGAGGGGTCACTGGGTGGGTTGATTATAAATGATCATATGGTGTGGCCTTCACAGTCACCAGATCTCAAAACTATTGATCACCAAATGAGGGAATATCTTTTGGTGGAAAGGAGAGCCAAGGTGCATTGAAGCTGTTCTGGAGGCTCAGAGAGAAATCATGTTGGGCTTTTACTTTTATTAAGTCGCCTTGTCTAAAAGTCATCAATGAGTGAGACAAAGTGGGTTAAACAGTTTATTGAATTCATTTCTGCTGTTGAGAACTGTTTGTCATCTCTGGCTGACTTTACAATGTGTGATGAAAGAAAAAAGACCGCGAGGGAGGGGGAGAAGAAAGAGAGAAAAACAACCAACATTATCAAAAGTCATAAACATAATTGGCTTAAGCACAACTCATCGTTCCCACCCTCCCCGTTGGAAAAAAAATATAGCAACCCTTGCCGAATACTAAATACTGAATGAAATGGGGCGGTTTTAAAATTTTTAAAAACATAGGGGGGGACTAACTGCTACTTAAAGAAAACTTATGTAGATCGTTACATAAAGGGGAGATTACAAGAGAAGCAATAACACCACACCTGACTGTTTCAAAGAGGCAACAGTAAACTAGAGACAGTGAAAGCCTGGTGCGGCAGCCTATCACATCAGCTGTTAATAGCATTTTCCAACATCAGTTAAGAAAAACAGGGGGGTTCGTTGCATATTTCTAGAAATAATTACACGTTATGATTGAAAATAATAAGAAAATCATGCAGATTAAACAAGCTGGTCTTTCGTTTCCAGATTTAAGCGATCAGGTTGGGGGCTGGGGTTGTTATAATACATATAAAAACATAAAAAACAAAGAGGGGAAAGGACTGATGATTGTGTGCTAATTTCTACCGTAACACCAAATCAAGATCCTTGTGCTGTATACACAAAACTCAAAGGCCCTGATATGCAGCCACTGCATCATGGCGTTACTCCAGGGTAGGTCACAAACGACATCTAGCACCATTCAAAAAGAAAAGAAAACATCTGTGGGAAATAAAGGAGAGTGCTTTGTACAAATCAGAGGCTAACATATTCACACAGCTACAGTGAAAAGATGAATATTAAGAGTTTAAACTGCAGGGGTGTTAATTCTGATCACAAAATTAAACACAAACATACAGAAAATTTTAAGAAAATGGGTGGGAGATGACAAAATAAAGTCTCGCTACAGAGTAACAACATGCTATAGTGTTTTAAATATTGGCAGTGAAAAACAAACAGACAAAATAAAACCCCAAGGGATAAGCTAGTACTGATATACAAGGCTGGACAGCTACAATACATGTCTCTAAAAATGGGTAAGTCAAATTTGAGATCAACTCTTTTTTTAAGACAGAAACGTCTCCAGGAAAACAAAAAGCGATGGTTTCCAGTCTGCCGTAAACAGAGAAGTTGTGCAAAATAAAGTTGCTGTTGTCTGATTACGTCTCTGCGCAGAACTGTTTTCCTGTGGTTTTTCTTCTGAGTGACCCTGAGAGGTAACGGTTGTACGAGTCTCGCTTTGAGATGAGAATTCGGCGGCAAGTCGGAAAATTTTTTTGCCACGTTTTTCGATTACTTTGATTAAAAGAAGAAGGAAGAAGAAGAGGGAAAAAAAAGCACGAGACAGATGACTGGGAATTTTAGTTGAAACTGTCAAGTATTTGCCTCATTCGTCTTTCAAAGTCACGTTACAGGCATCTTTTGCAAAGCTTATGTACACCGAGGATACTGTGTCAGGCCCAAGCGCTCCCTAAATGCCATGCAAATGCAAATATTAGTGTTCCTTTGGTTATGTAAAAAAATCTACATGCATGTCATCCTTTACAAAAATAAAAGTGTAGAAAATCACCGTTAAAAATGATCTGAGAATGCTTCCTCCAATGTAAAAAAACATCACTTGTCATTAGTAATATATTCATATGTATTAATATCTGATTTATTATCTCCATCTAAATTGTATATTAAAACTATAATCAAATATATTCTGTTTTTTTTTGTACTTCTCACACTGTGAATTAATTTCTTTAACGTTAGTACTGAATTATTAAAGTGTGAGAGCATATTCTGACTTGAAGCACCCGAATCCCGCCCCTCCCCAAAAAACATATCAGGAAAATGTTAAATAGCAAAACCCTTCAAGAAGTGATTTAAAAAAAATTTCCTTCAAGATTTCATGTCGCTCTCCTGATAAGTCTGCATAGCGTGCCGTCATGTGCAACGTGTACATTACATGTTTCTTTTACAGGATTATAAACTCTCTTTTACTGAAATGGTATAACCTAATGTGGATGTACGCTCTTAGTTTGGGGTCCCTGTGTCGCAGGAAACCTAAGTGCTTTGAAAATGCACAGACTCGAGGAAAAAAAAAAAAAGAAGAAGAAAAATCAGGTAGACCATTTAAGAGTGGAGGCATATTGCTGTCGAGGACGATATAATACTTGGCCAACCGATCACTCGTTAGCGTATGAATTTACCTATGAATGCCCCATGTAGAAATTCACAAATCACCTTTCTTCATGTTGTTAGTTTAACTGCACATCAGGGATTTAAAAAAAGAAACACCCTCTAACTGACATCTACCATAACACACTGGATTGAAGTCAAAAATGCCAAACTGAAAGTACTCTCAACTGTTGAGTTTTCAAATTTAATCTGAGATTAAAAAAGCATTACTTTTTTAAAAATCTCTAAACTGATCAATTTAATCAAAGTCCAGGCAAGACGAGTAACCAATGTTGGGTCAAACATTTTATGCCTCCAGTTGTTCAGTCTTTATCTTCCACCTGTTCACGACTCAGCCCTCCACTCCTTTCTCTCGAGGACGGTGCACCAGGTAAGTGCACCTCATTCAGACGATCAAACAGCATTTGGTCTGGCAATTCAAGCTGAGCGAGTGTCAGCGGGAAACTGGCCATTTCTCCAAAAACGCGCAGTCCGTCGAGTCTTCAATACCGTCCAGATCCGGGGTACCGTATTCACCCTAAAGCTATTCTGCTGTAACTGAAATATAAACAGCTCCCAGCAGACGGGAGCTGATGATTTGTCTTTTCACTCTAGAAACACCATGTCACACATCTTTAAAAATCATCAGTTCGGATTAAAAGAAGAAAAAAACAAAACAATGGCCAGCAGCCAAATCGTTGCCAAGTGTTATAAAAAAAAAGACTGAGAAAAGTTGTGCATAGTAGCCTGAATCTCCTCCCCGTCCTCTGCATGTCTTGGCACATGACATGGGTGAGGTCTGGTTCTGCTGTTTAAAGTCCAACAGAAGTTTGTATCTTCATCCAGCAGGGAGGAGTGATGCACCGGTGAGTTATTTGTCGTTTTGTGAGGTTATCTTGATTGGAGATCAGTTCCTGCAAGGCAACAGGATAAGAAGGTCAGTTGTGCTGTTGTTGATGTGCTCATAAATCTAGATTATGCAAGTGTTGTCTTTAAACGGTCACTGACTAACATCTGTACGTTACATCTGCATGCTGGGATGTAGCACTGAAGCAATCATCTATGTCAAAAAGTTCATCATCAACATCCTAAAACATCTAAATATTACATTTACAACTATATAAAACAAAAAGTTCCTTCATTTGAGAAGCTGAAAACTGCTCACATTTAGTTTTTAACTTGATTCTTGGATTTTCTGTGGAGCTACGAATTCCTTTAGTTGATTTTCAGCCCAACATCCCTTTATTTTACTTGTTTATTGAACCAAAAGGACAAATATTTTCTGCTTCTAGCTTCTTAAATGTGAGCATTTGTTGTTTCACATCATTGTAAACGAAATATCTTTAGGTTTTAGACTCTGGGGAACTTCTGACAGGCATTTTACACTGTTTATAGACAAACAATTAACAACATATTAACTAATAATAATGTGTGTTTGTGTGTGAGACAAAGAAGCTGAGAGCGGTCGGTGTACCTGGCTAACTTCGTGTGGTCAGCTAAAGAATTAGCTGGGCACCCAGCTGTGAGCGGAGCCCTGCGTGGTGGCGGGGCCCGCGTAGCCTTGGCCTCCAGGCATCATGGGGTCAAAGTTGAAATCGATGCCTTCTCCGTCCATGAGGTCAGTGTTGATTATGTAGTCCACATCACAATCCAGGTTTTCGGTGAACATGTCTATGTCCAAGTCAGTGGGCAGTCGGTCCTGACCGCTGGGGAAGCAGGGCGGAGCGCCGAAGTGACTCATCCCCTGCATGTTTGCGGCGGGATTGGCAGGCCCTCCGTGGTGGGAGCCCACTGCTGGCACAGTGGCGTGCTGGGCTTTGAGAGCGGAGAGCTGCGACGGGTCCTGAGACATAACTGAGAGGATCATCCCCAACCCCATCTGAGAGTGATGTTGGTGTTGCTGCTGCTGCTGCTGGTGGTGGAGGTGATGCTGCTGTGGCTGCATCTGAGCCTGCAGCCCGATGGGGGCCACAGTGTTCGGCTCCAGTCCTTTACCCAACAGCAGCTGGTTGGGTTTGGGCCTCACACCCACCACTGATGTGCCCAAACCCATCAGGCCCACCCCTCCAGGATTGGGCATGAGGGGATCCACCTGGGTCATCAGGACATCACTGGGAGGAGGGGAGTCGGAGGTGAGCAGCGCCTCCAGGCTGGAAGGTACGTGGGTGCTGTAATGGCCGCTCCCACGAGAGCCAGAGCTGGACATGGAGTTGAAGAGGGAGTTGCTGAAGGTCGACGGCTCTTTGCTGCTGGGTCCACACTGAGAGACGGAGGCCTGGGTCCCGGTGTGGCTGGAGGCCTGAGGGAGGCTGGATGACTGCAGCTGGTGGAAGGAGGGGAAGCTGGAGCCTCGAGGCAGCAGGGTGGAGGCGGAGGGCAGCGGAGTGGGAGGTGCTGGTGGGGCTGTGCTGGGGCTGGCTCCTCCCTGCTGCCCGGTCATCAAGGTGAGGCCGTCGATCAGATCCAGCTCCTCCATGAGGGTCTCGGTGAGGGTGGGGGTCAAACTGCTGGCGGCGTATCTTCCCAGCAGTCCGTCCTCGGGCAGGTTATCGTCGTCCTCCTGGCCGGGAGCGATGGGGGACAGACGTCCGCTCAGGGTGCTGGCGTTGGAGCTTGTGCGTGGGCGGAAGGTGGTCCACATGTCGGTGTCGTCCAGACTGCCACGGGACGAGGGGCTGCTGCTGTTGACGCCCCATTTAGGGAACTGCTGGGATGAATTCGGGCTGTCTGCGCCCCCTGACCCCG
>OMNN01051369.1:0-11120 GCA_900302755.1 Chromis chromis
GTAATATCTGTGGCTCTCGAAAAACCTTTAAAGAGCGTGGGCCTAACGCTCCAAGGCTCACGAAAACTAGAGATGTTGACTTGGTCAAAAGGGAAAATAAGCACTTAGGCTATTTGAACAAAAAGTCGAAAAAGATTAAACTAAGATTAACTGAGAGCCACTGATGTAAAAGACAACGCGCGAGACAAATGGTCCAGAACTCTCAAGAGTAGAACCGGACAAAAATCTAATACGTGAAAAACGATTAGGCTGAGGCCTTGATAGAAAAAGCGCTGTAAAAGAGAGAGAGGGGGGCTGGTTACACGTAGTACAAGATACGAGCGAAGAGGAAGAGTGTAAGAGCGTAAGAGTAAAAAGCTTAAGAGGCGGACAAAAGCGGTCTTTTGCTTTTATCCCTCTGACTTTTTGGGCGGATGAGAGGGGTGTAGACTAAGATTTTAGCGCCAAGAAATGGTAACCTAACACCCTTTCATTGTCCTCAGAATGGAGTGTGAGGTCCATAGATTGTATTAGGAAGGGAATTACATTATCCGCGCAAACGTGATCAATCCGTCTTTCACCATGACCCATTTAAAATACACAGGAAGATTAATAACATATGATTAAATAGCCTTGGCTATGTCAGCTAGAAATTAATAGTTAAAATCCTGTAAATTAAGTTAACATGTTATTCTTTGGTTATTATCATATTCATATGTATTCAGACATATATTGCAGTCATATCAAGTGTTGACCTAGACACATACACAGAAAATGCAACTATTTTACACATAGTCAAATATGCTCAGTGACTATTTGTAGAGACATGAATGCTGGATCCTCTCGACCTGCTGTATGCTGATCCGACCTGTAGGAGACGCTGTGGATTCATGTTAGAAATTGATTTAAACTGAAATTTCATATTTCCTGTTGTGAACATCGTACAACACCAAATTTGGACAGGTTATGTTACATTCATATTAAAGCTGATAGATGTAAACAGGTACAGAAATATGGCGTGGACGACAGTTATTCACACTTGGAAATTTTAACATGAAGGCAATCAGAGGTGAAATGTCTGTTTTTGAAGAATGCCTGCTAACTTTACGACTTCTTATCAGCCACCGCGATCTCGGTGCTTTAAGTGAGGGGGAGAAGTATTCCAAGTTATTGATGGCCATCGTCCTTTGAAGCTGTTGAAATCCAACGTGTTATTTCACCAAATGTTATTTACCCTCCTCCACAGGAGGTCTGGTCCTTGCTTTTCCTAATCCAAAGAAATGGGTATGAGACCATTTGCTTCAGAGATTGATTCCAACAGGCTGTTGTAAATCGTCATAGGTGACATTAACAGCAGGTCTCTTCGGTCAATGCGGGGGTTTTCCTGGGTCTGTTCCACATTCCCATGGAAGGTTTTAATGTCCCGGTTTAGACCCAGAATACAACCAATGATAAGTTTTATGTAGTAGCTTGACCCTCTGCCTTGCTCATCTGGATGGCATGCAGCTGTGTTCACTACAACATCAAAGAGAACGGCAAACTGAGCCGCCTCACAATTTTGCACAGCAGCGGGATGGGAGCACAGAACTGCTTTATATGCTGCGGCGCTGTGCAGCCAGTCAACAAGGAATAATAACCCAATGGCAGAGATGGATGACACCGCGCACGCATTTCTAAAAAGGTCGCTTTTGTCGCACTCGAAATAAGTCCATTACACATGGTTGGAAAGGGATGCAATGACGCAAAATTAAACGTTCCTCGCTGAATTATTAAACCTTCGCTTAAGCTTCATGAGTGGTCAGAAGGGAAATAACAGGAAGAGAACAGTAAACTCACTTAATTTATGGATGTGGATGGGTTCACTGCCCACACCTTCGCCGCCCTCACTCACGGCCTTGATCTGAATCAGATAGTTGTCGTTGGCTGAGAGGGTGAGCTCAGCTGTGGTTTTGTTGGTCAAGATAGTGTTGATGTCATTGTAGCGATGTCTCTTCAGCAGGACCTGAGGCAGGAGAGGGTGATGTGGGAAAAATCAATAATGCAAAAAAAAACAAAAACCCATCATCCTTGTTTCTGAAGATAAATCAGAGCTTTGCACAGAACTGGGACTTACCAAATACCCAGTGACCTTTGACTCGGTCTCCATGGCTACAACAGGGTCCCAGTGCAGCGTGAGTGTGGAGCCAATCATGGTCCATTGTATGTTCAGCGGAGCCCGATCTGGAGCTAGAAGAAGAAATCAGAGGTATACATATACAGGATATTCTGGTTACTGGGGTTGTCTTTCTGAAATATTGCTTGTATGTACAAGAATTTGCAATTTCCTGGTTCGTACAGAAGCTTGTGGAAAACTGATACATTGAGGCATCAGCAGAACACCTGCACTAATTAAGACATAGTGAATTCTACGGTGGCCCTGGAGCTCAATTTGTAGTTGTAAAAAATAGTCACACCTGTGTTTTAGTGAATTTGAAGTCTCAGAAAAATAACGTTTAGGAGTTGCAAACTTGCAGACAAACACAACACAACAGTTCCACCTTCGCAAATTTGTAATGGTGGTGGACAAATCACAAATTAGGAAACTCGTACACTCATTGTTTTGTTACAGATGCTGCACTGAATATGGTGCAAACACATTCATACACTTGTATCAAATAATGTGAGGCCATGGACAAAATCTGTACATCTGTACAACAGTATGTGAATTAATGCAATGAGAGTTGCACACCTGTAGAAATTCGCTGATACACGTGACTAATTTCTACAACCACAAATTCCCCTGTCACAGGTGCTCATTTGTTGTGCTCCAGTAATACTTTCACAGGATGGACACAGAGCGTCAGCAGTCTGTGTTTGTGTTCATGTGTGCAGATGGCGGCTCTCACATGCCGCAAACCATTTACACTCCTGCATGTCTGACTCACATCAGGTAGTGACAATTGTCACTAGCGATTACAATCCCTTGGCTAGCAACAAGCATCCCTGGGCTACAGACTATAGACTGTATATAAAAGATGGACATAGCAACCATGACATCACCCACTGGTTTGTGGAGTACTGTTGTGAAGGTATGAGTTGGCTTTGACGGTCACCATATTGGCCTTTTGAAACTGGATGTAACAAGCGAGTGGTGGATCTGACTGGAGAACCTCAGGATACTACACACTGTCATTTGGTAGCGACCCATCAAACACAAGGTAGCACCTCCCTAAAACATATTTTATTCTAAACTTGTTTTGAAACTAGTGATTGAGACCATAAATACATTAGAAAATTGGCACTGAGCTAACAGTTCAAGTGAGACAAAGGGCTATTTCCTCATAGACTTTGATGCAATCAATCAATCAATCAATCAGTGAATCAATCAGTGAATCAACCAATCACACTTACATATAGCACGTTTCATACAGATGTAGGCAAGGTAGCACAAAGTGCTGTACAAAATAAAAATAAATTAAAAAACAATAAAAACAATACCTCCCACCCATTAAATTAATAAAATCAGTCAAAAGCCAGACTAGAAAGGCAGGTGTGGAGCTTTTAAAAAATATCAGCACTCTCTGCTGCCCTCAGATCTTTAGGAAGGCTATTCCAGAGAACTGTTGGTTTTTGTTCTAGCTTTTGGGAGTTCTAGCGACGAGTATTCCCAGTCTAGCAGCTAAAATCCCAATGCCAGCATCTAGCATTCTTTATTCTCTTAAGGGCAGAAGGAAAAGAAGTATGTGAACAATCAAATGTTTGTTGGCAAAAAGTGCCAAAGCAAACCTGCTGTATTTTTACATCTGATGCTCTAATATATATATCAGTTTGGACAAAGAACTACATCATAAGCCCTCATGAATAAGCCTACTGAGGGGTCAACACTATTTTGTGAGCGATATAATTAATCAGAATTTCTTTTTTATTTTTAAACCTTTGTTCCAGTTGTGTTTCAACCGCAACGCTCGACTGAATAAAATATTGTAATGGACCTCTTCCCCTTGCTTGTGTTGTGCCTGAAAGCATTTCTTCATCTTCAAGGGCACCTTAAAGACTTTCAGGATTCACTGCAGGTGTAACACAGTGAGCACTAGACCTCCCGCTTTGAAAATGGAAAGCTCTCTTGTCAGATTGACTTTTTCTAAGTGCGGCCAACAAAGCCGAAGGAATGTTACGCCTATCATGTTGAGGACAGCGCGACATCATCTGACAGCCTTCATGAATGAGTTCCCATTTAGAAATGATTTCAATGGCCCTCCGGGGACGGACTCACGTGGTTTCTTTGTGGTGTTGTTGATGGGCGCTGACTGCGGCCCGGGGCCAGCCGTATTGAAAGCGGCCACAGACAGGTAGTATACTGTGTTTGCTTTCAGCCCTGTGATGTTAACCTGCGTGGAGTTTCCAGATATGCGCACTTTGCCAACGGTGTCGGGCTTGGTGTCGTCTTCCCAGTACACGACCTGGCAGGGGGGAGGGCAGAAAAAAAAAAAAAAAAAGTCACAACCACAAAGATCCTAGTGGTGCATTTCACTGCATTACTAAAATTCATATTCCATCATGAAATGCTGTTTGTATTACAAAAAAATGAGCTGGGGAGGAGGGGGGCGAGAGATGGTGAATAATAAATGTTTCACTAGAGGAGTCTCAATTACTGATGCACATCCTGTCAGCCACCCTGGTCTTATAAAAAGAGCATTAGTGGGTCATATGATAACTGACCCAGGAAGAAAAATTCAACCTCAGATATTTCTTTTGTCCAAGGAAACTGGATATTAAAAGTGAAAAATATGCATCAATCTTACAAGTACTTCAAAAAATACTTTCTACCTTAAAGCTGGGCTCTGCAAAAACAAGATGCAGAACTCCCTTCAGGCTATCAGCTGACAGTTATGGGTGCAGGTGATGCCGTATTTGATAAAGCAAACTGGCTAATTTGCTGCTTGCTTTGGGTCATCTTCAATATTCATGCGTCTGGTATTAAGAGACATAAGAGTTAAGTCAATTAATAATTAAAGTGAAATGTGAAGTCTGCCCTCAGGGATACTTCTGCTTTTCCAGCGCCCATAAATTATTATATTTCCAATTTGTTATCAATTAAAACTGTGTATAAGCACCAGAATTGAGTTTACAGTAATATAATCTTTTTCAACAGTATTACATGAATCTGAAGCCGAGCTGCATTTGCAATCCTGACGACGTCTAATTACAGCACATGTGCAGATACACAGCTCTGTTTCCATACTGCTGGTGGCCTATTGAGATTCAACAGCCTAAATCCACTTCAGGACGGCGTTTGTAGAAATGAGCTCCGTTCTGAAAGGACAATGTGGCCACTGCTATGGCAACTGCAGAGCTTAGTTAGTGCCAGGAGCCAGAGGTGACAGATATTGAAAGAGCACTGGGGGGAACTAAAAACAGCAAAGCCCTCTTTGCATTCTTGAAAAAGATGAGGGATTTTATTTTCCTCCTGTGGGTTTTGCTGTTGGGGTGCCAAAGCATTCACGGTCATTTAATATTATCTCTGCAGCAGCGACACCTGAGAACATGTAGCAGGATGTTCGAGTAAAACTAATTTAAAGAACAACAAAGGAATGGTTATGAGCTCATAAACAAGCCACAAGAAAAAGCTCAATTATGTTATTTGAGAAAAAAAGGATGATTTTACAGTGAATCATACCTCGTATCCAAGCACTCTTTCGGGGATGGCGGGAAGAGCTTCCCAGATCACTTCAATTTTTGCTGCAGACACACTTCTAGCTCTAACCCTCTTAGGAGCCACACTGGGGACTGCAGAAATAGAGCAGAAATGTGGTGAGAATCCCACAGACTCATCCAACACCATCACACACACTAATAGCAATAAGAGGTAAGGCACAGAATAGACCTGTAGTTTCACTGAAAAGCTATTTCCCCCGCTCTCTTTTAATGGGATCTGTGACTGACATAAGGGAAGACTATCTGCCCAGCAAATTCAATTAACAGGATACCTCCCTGACAGCGCGGTGTGGTAAGTGTCTGCTAGGATTTCCTGTAATCTACCAGCACGATAACTAATATCAAGTTGACATTCCCAGCTTGAGAGGGGAGGAGAAATAACAGCACTTGGAAAAAAAAAACCTCATTTCATCATTACTATTCAAGGTCATAGTCATAAGGAGAGAGATTATAGCTTATTTAAGCATCGCTTTCCGCCACCGGGCTGTGAAGTCGGCACTGTACCTTCCTCAGCTGAGTACACGGTGGCTATGGAGCTGAAGGGACCCTCCCCCCGGTTGTTGTAGGCCCCCACTTTGACGTCAAAAGGCGAGAAGGGTGGGATGGTGTCGTTGCGGAAGACGTAACGCGCCACGCCGGGTGTGGAGATGACCGCCCTCGTCCACGTAACCGTGCCAACGGGCCTGAAGGCGATGATGTAGCCGAAGCCCTCACCGTTCTGCAGCTCCTCGGACACAGGCTGGGAGCAAAACACAAAACTATAGTGATATTAAAACGCATACAGACAAAGAAACAGACAGGCCCGTCTCTGCACTGCACTGCACTTCGACAAGGGCGTCTGGGAACGGACACAGCCGCCTTTCTCTCTGCAGCCGCCACCCAGAGCTCTCCACAGTCACCTTTTACCTTATCTTTTCCTCTTGCATGGCTATGTAATTGTGGCATAAAGTGCAAAAACTCCTCCAAAGAAGTGCTCTCTGTCCCTGCTTTTAAAAGGAGAAATGGCACTCGGAGGCTGAGCCAGATGCGAGGTGTCTCCCTCTAATGTGGGTCATAAAATTGGTCCGTTCAATTCTGCACAATTAAGCAAAACCATTACTCGCGATGGAGAGAACAGTAAAATGTAACAGATGACTTACCTCCCATGTTATCACTAATTCAGACTTTGTGCCGCCTCCACCTCCAACATCAGTGGGAGCTGTATCAGGAACTGAGAGGTAAAGCCCAGAGGGGAGCAATTAGAACACAGTTTACAAAGCTCAACGACAAGCCTCAACTCTACTTGTGGCCTCTGCCTGCTGCAGATACCGTCTTCTATTTTACACCCAACAAATCCCTCGCCCTGTGCACACACACAACATTTCGGAGAATGGTGAATTACGTGCATTGCTCAAATGTCACCGTGCGCACACCACGAGCCAAGATTTGTAATATTTTGCAAATGACATTTGACTCAGCCCACTCCGTTTTCTATTCCCACTCGGCTGTTTGTGCACCACAGCGTGTTGGCAAAAAAAAACAAAAAAACGACAGTGTAGGTGGAGGAGCACTCAAGCATGTCCTCATAGTATCCTTTATAAAGTGGAGCCCTGCTTTAGTAAGCAGCTTTTATATCTGATGCCCATGAGGGTTTTTTTTTTTTTTGTCTTGCAGGGTTGAATGCTGGGAATTGAGATCCTAGATTTTCCTAAGAGTTCCTGCCAAGATCTACTGCCATTTTATTTACCAAACTTCATTAATATTCCCAAATAACTTGTAGCTCTGGATATTCTTATCTGGAAAACAAACATTAGCACAATAATACAACTGCTAAATATTATTTAGAACTATTCCAGGGCTTCTCACTGTCACCCTTTAACCTTTGTTTCAAGCTCTAATCAAGCATAAGCCACAAAGTCTCTACAAAATCTGCAAACCCCACAATTTGCTCTGATTGGTGGAGGCACAGTTATACCCCTTTTCCACCAAGAAGAACCAGGTGCTAGTTCGGTGCTGGTGCTTAGTTGGTTCAAATCTCGCACCTCCTAAGAACCTGTTTGCTTTTCCATTGGCAAGGAGCCAAGCTAAAGCCACGCCATTGCATCACTGTAAAATGACTGCGCTTGCATTGATTACATAGCGGTTAAACAAATGCAATAAGTTGATGATAATATTTATGTTTATCTTTATAGATGGTCTTAAGGCTGATTGCGAGGCGGAGGTCACCTGTTGCCTGTTGCCTGGGCACATCCACGATCACACTACAGGTGGGACACAATTGTACCGGATTTCAGCGCACAACAGTTTGTGCAAAACTTCTGTGTGTCCCGGGAGTCATTCCAATTCATCTGCAATCAGACGAGGGACATCCTGATGAAAAAGGACACAAATTACCGCTTGTGTGTCCCTTTCCACTGCTGATCGCTGGTCACGATAACCCCGCCCCCAGCCCCTGACGTACTCGGTGCTTAGTTCTGGCCCAGCAAAGAGTTGGTACTTGCTAAGCACCAGTTTTTAGCACCTGGAGCCAGTGCTTAGGTGGTGGAAACACAAAGAACTGGCGCTAAGTCAGGCTCTGGCTCCGTACTAGCACTGGAACTAGCTCGGTGGGAAAAGGGTAACACAACAGCAATCTTTGTGTGGCTCTCCATACACAGATTGAAATGCCCCAGATACGTTATTAAATGTTGCAACATTGGTCAGTATGTGACATTAAATTATCTTTTATTTTCTAAACACTTGCTATTAAACAGAGATTCCCTGCGGCTGTTTTTCAAGGACAGCTTCATCAGAGCTTTGGATTTTTTTTTATATTTAGCTGAATGTGAAGTGTGTTTTTGTCGACTTCAGAGAGAATGTCAAGAAAGTTGTTGCTAAAATTATTATAATAAAAGAAAAAAAACACCAGACAATTAAAATAAACCTTTTCAGAATTGATTATTCACAATTATGCCGTTACAATCAAATGTTATTTATGCCGAGAAATCACAGGAAGACATATTTTTTTAAGTACAGAAAATCCTTGAGTGCTGTGTGTAAGCATGTGTTTAGTGTTTGCTTCTACATACTGGCATCCTCCGTCCTGGTCTTGGCTGAAGGGGGGCTCGGCTCTCCAAGGCCGACAGTGTTGCGAGCCACCACCCTGAACTCGTACTCCACCCAGGCGTTCAAACCCACCACCGTGGCAGTCAGCATGTTGCCATTCACCACCTCCGGCACTGAAAAAATTAATTTTAAAAACCTTAGAAACCCCCGGCTGCCACACATCTGGATGCAAATTGAATGATGAATAAGTAAATACCCACATAAGGCCCCACATAAATACTACACGAGGGCAGGAGGAGTGTTTTTCGGGATACCTGTGTCTACAGCCTGCCAGCCAACAGTGAAAGGTGTTCGAGCCTGGATGATGTAGCCGGTGATGGGGCTTCCGTTGTCCCGTCCGGGAGTCCACGATAGCTGGGCCGTGCTGTCTGTGATTTCTTCCACCGCCACTTTGTCCGGAGGGCCGGGGGGACCTGCATCAATCAGACAAGGAGGAGGGTGAACCCAAGGTGATCAGCCATTCCAAGAAAGCCTCCCCTCATCAAACTCATAAAGACTTCCACACCTTGTTACATATCAAAGCCATCACACTCACTTTAATTAAGGGCTGTGTCCTTGGTGTGTCCATGCACTGTGCGTGTGTGTGTGTGTGATGTGCGGGACTACAAAGTGATGGATGAACGTAGAATCACCAACAGCAGAAAGATAAACTGGATGGCTTCAATTATTAGAAAAAGAAAGAGACTAACATGAAGAGGAGCAGACGCCGGTGAGGAGAATCAAAGAAGGCGAAAGCAAGTGTTTGTGATGGGTACATGCTCCGACTTTACCATGTTGTCGCTGTTTGCTCTGCCGCTCCATTATTCAAATGCTTTCCATGATATTTTGCCGATGTGCAAATGAGCCAATTATAGTCATTTTCTGTGATAAACATTGCCTCCTCAAAGCACCTGGGACCGCCATTACAGTTTGTTAAGGGCATGAATACCAATGTAAATCACCGGAGATAAGCTGAGCCAGAGCACATATCAACAAAGCTACCTCAGCTGTGTGTGTTTGCACGAGTGTGTGTTCCATTTTTTTTTTGTACATTTCACCAACACGTGCGGCATGTAATGTAAACAGAAGCTGACACAACTCTGACTGAGCGTTCATTTTTGCTTTCCCCCGTGCCGCATCTTTACAGGAAGCCTCAGGGATTTTTCACGCCACTCCGTCTAAACGTCTTTCACTTTGAATACTTCTGCAGATGCGTCAATGCCACATTACTTTGCAGCGCGCATACTGGGGTATTCACGCACGGGCATACTCAAACAAGCCGCTGAAATCAGTTGGTTCTACTTTACCTTTGACAACCAAAATGGCGGAGGTGGACAGGCTCTCCACGTCGGTGTCAATAACGCAGACGTACTTCCCACCGTGGTTCAGCTGGATGTTACGAATCATCAGATCCCCTGATATGCTCTGGAACAGATAATAAGGTTAAGTAAGAGACGTACTGTTGTTTCATCACTCAGCTTTTGGCTCTGGGATGTTTTAACATTTATTTCTAAAAAAAAAATCACAGCATCTCCAGGCCACTGATTTTTTTTTGCATCTCTTCAAACACCAACAACAGACATGGCAGATGTACTCTGCACAAATAAGCTATTGGCTGTCCTTCAGGCGCTACCCGACCAACCAACCCCCTGCAAACAGCTACCAGCCGCACACAGGACACACAAAACAAACATAGTTTAGCTAATTGGCAAAGCAATCTAATTATTCTCCTAATTACATAAGCTGGAGCAAGATATGTGCAGAACTCCCAGTGTAAAGAGGAAATATTACTTTACCGCATGCATGTGGTGGCCACAAGGAAGAACCACAGAAACCTCACAGCAACCATTATTATCTTTTGTATAGGGGTGGTTGTTATTTGTGTCTGCATGAAGGAGAATTTTTGGTAAGTAAGATTGGTGGTGTTATTCTATATTTTCTGCGTCGATAAATGCGACGAAGCGAGCAAAACCAATGATGCATTAGTTCACCTTTCAATTCTTATCATCTTCGCCACTCCGTCTGCGATTCCCAGTCACAAGCCCAGCGACTCCTGCTGAACATTTTACTCCTCTGAACCGGAGGCTGTTTGTGGGCGTTTTTTTTGTGTGGTCTGATCACATTTTTACTCACTGTGTAAAGTCCTGCACCTCTATGGAAACAGCAGGACCATGGCTAGAAGTAGAGAGAACTCAAAAATGTCTCTTGTGCAGTATAACAAAGTTTTAATGCAAACAAATCATTTAAAAAAAGAAAATCAAAAGTTACATTTGTTTTATTATTTTATTTTTTTTTACAAAAAATAGAAAAATGGAATAATAAATGGAACATGAACAATATATTTCAAATTCCCTGCAGGTGTTACCAACACTGAAGAAAATAGG
>OMNN01051370.1:0-51969 GCA_900302755.1 Chromis chromis
GTGGGGACTGGATACCAACACTACATCAGAAAAGGTTAAGCAAAAGCATGAATCTAAGCATCGCAGGAGCCTCCTCTTCAAGATGACTGATGTGTTAAGTTTTTCCAACATCAACATGTCCAAAAACTGAGTTGCATTGTAGATCCACATTGAGGACATTGGCAGCCTAATATACGGAGGTGACGTCACGTCACCCGAGTAAGCGGTTCTATTATAAGCAAGTAGCTGAGCAATACCAATATGGTACAAAGATATTCGTTGGACAAAAAGAAGCGGAAAAAACACGTTTGGTTGAGGCTTTTGTCCACAGTGACACTGGCTGCCACCCCCCTAGTTGTGTTTTCTGGTGAAGGTCTGTAACCTCAAACCCACAGCACTTCTTCAAGGGAAGTTCCTTAAAGACAACACAATGAGGGAGACTCCCTTTCTAGTCCAGGAGTGTACCCCCTCAGTAGTTGAACTTTCCCTGTTCGTTGACTGGGGATGTGGCAGGTATGAACAAGGGCTTGGGAGGGACGTCAGGTTTAAGAGAGGAGGCCCGGCGAACGATGGCACCCCTGTGTTGGACCTCCTGCTGCTCTCCGTTATAGCTGTGTTGCCTTGCCAAGTACCCATTGGGGATGAGGGGATAGTGAACTTCACAGGCGCTGCCTGTCGAGTTCATCCTTGCCAGAAGGGGAGGCTGCTGGTGGGGCCCACCATTTCGTTGGCTGAAGCTGTGCTGGCGAGGGATCATCCCTCCTCCACCTCCTCCAACTCCGCCTCCATTGGGCATTTTGGTGGCAGCAGCTATCAGTGAGTGCCTCTGGGAGGAGTGCCTCCTCTCCAGGGTGGACTGGTGATGCGAGGGGATGTCTGGTGGAACATCCATCCGGCGTGTGAGGCTGTCCCGCGGCAAAGTAGATGAGCTGTAGTAGGGGGCTGATTCTGTCTCAGGAATCTGAGGTTGGATGCGGTTGGCAAAGGCTAACTGACCTCCACCTCCGCTGGCCATCAGACCCGATGGGCTCATTAGCTGGCAGTTCTTGCTGCTGCTTGCCTCGTGGATGTGTTTTAGAAGCTCATCGAGTGAGGTTACCTCCATCACCTTCTGAGAGTAACCAGGGTACGGCTGCTGAGACAACACACGTTCAACATTGTGGATTTTACGTTCATCTGGATGGAGATGACCAACCACTGGCTGCCCATTAGACAGACCATGGGAGTAGGGGAAGACCTGCTGGTGAAGCATTGCTGAACTGGGCCTGGAGCCAATGTTATGGGACTTTGGTTCCTTGGCATTGTTGCAGTTCTGGTTCTTCTCCCATTGGTTCTTGAAGGCTTTCATGCTCTTAATGGGAAGTTCTGGGGTTGAGTCTGGTGTAGGCAGACCAGACAGCTCTGAGGAATGGTGAAGATGGTGATGGTGAGGGTGGACCAGGTCTCCCATTGTCATTCCATGATGGCCATTTCTCCTCGCCGGGTGATGCTCCTTGCTGGTGGCGAAGAAAGAGTTGTAGATCTTTGGAGATGACACCTCCAGCTTGTCGTCCTTACTTTGGCTGTCCAGGAGCCCGTTGAGCTTTGCCAAACTGCGGAGTGACAGGGCGTGTGGGATGGGAGCTTCAGGATCTTTCGACAACTTCTTGGTCTTGTGGCCCGTGTGGTTGCAGTAGCACGAGACCAGAAAGCCAGAGAGGAAGGCGCCAAGGACAAAAGCCACCAAAACACAAGCGATTAGAAGAGTGTAATGCACACTGTGATTGGTCTTCTCCAGCTCTGGAGGTCGCCTCACACCTTAAAAAAACAGAAAAAGATTGAGAAAAGGGTACTTCAGTTACAGCCAGGAGAAAAAAGGCACATTTTCAAGAGCTAATATAGGTCAAGCAGCAGCTGGGACAGACAGGTTGTGTTTACAGGGGCTTCACTATGTGGAAAACAGCATGGGAGAGGTGTTTGAACTAAGTCCTTGGCTTCCTTTCCTTCTACTGTTAATAGATCAATACAACCTTTCTTTTTTAGGACCTGTGCTTTCCCCTCAGACCAGCAGAGGCCAAGAGCTCCCCAGTCAGTGAGAAATCAACTCTGAAATGAGTTAGAGCTTTAAATATTGATGAGAGCACAGCAGCAGGAACCTGATGTCATTTTCACAGACTCTGCCTTCCAATGCGAAGATCAGGGACGAGAGCACCTGGTATGATGAACGAGCCAAAAATAACAGGTCTATCCAATAGCTCACCGAGAGTGGCGCCTTTGCCAACACAGACTCAAATGAGGTTGTCAAATTCTTTCAAAATGAAGCCGAGGGGACAGTCTGTGCAACAGTGCACCAAAAACACAAGGTTACTTAGCCGAGGTAAATCTACCATGCAAATGTCCTTAGGTGTTGTGACCTTAGCTGTGTGTTTGCTTAATGGTGTGAAAGGCAGCGATGATAAGAGGAGTGAAACCTGCCACCTCTTGTAATCAGAGCTCATTTGCAAGAGGCTGCTGCCATCTGTGGTGTCAGACCCTTCTCTCCGCCCTTAATGACAGTTTCTGTGAAACTGATTAGTCTGTGGATAGGGACGCCTGAACTGCACTGAGGAGGGAAAAAGTGCAGGTGTTCCAAACAAGCTAAATTCAACAGCTAATGAAAGCTTAGTTGAGGAATGAAATTGGAAAACAATGATATCTAAATCAGGTTCTATGATAGTTTATGAGATATTCAGAATGATTATGATGATAATAATGATTGTGGATAAGTATATGGGAGATAAGCTCAATAAGCTTGCTGTTAGCTAGGCTAGTTAACCATAAAAACCAATGTACTTAACCACAGTTTCAAGGCATGTGTAGTAACATTATATTATCTTACCCTGCCAGGTCTCTCACACAAAATCCAAAATCTTCCAAAAACCCACAGAGAATTTGTGTTTTGACACTCATATTTCGAAAAGACTTCTTTTTTAGTGGGATGGAAAGTAGGAAGACAACCTCCAACACGAACTTGGCAAGGCCTGGTTGAACGTTATTAAAGGTAATGAGTGTGTGTTAAAGCAGCCAAAAAGTGTCTTCCTGACTGTGTGTATGTGATTATAGGGAAATATTTTGGGATTTACAGAGAGAATATCTGATCAGAGATGTGCTAAATTTGAGTCAAATCTCCACCAATCCACAAAAGACAAAAGCACAACGAGTGAAATTTATACTCATTTTCTTAAGCCTCAAAAGGCAGCTGACAGCATGGTAACTACACAACACATGATATGGAAAGACAAGTAATTTGCCTCCAGTCATTATAATAGCTTTAATTTGACAGATTCTTATTACAAATGATGTATGATAAGGTAACATTTTAATCAAACAAGATTTATCTCTCTTTATGATGGATCTGTATGTACACAGTTTCTGGCCAGTAGTTTTTACAAAGACTTTATTATTTAGGTCATGAAGTTGGTGTAAAACTTGCTCGATTCTTTTTGCTCTTCATTATCTGGAGGCAGACTTTTGAGCAGGTGTGCTCGTAGAGCCTTATTATCTCATAGCCATGTATCACTACACTCATTCTGAACCGTGCTTTGCTACCATTTTCCCAACTGAGAGATACTGTGGTACACTGTAATCTTTCTGGAAATAATGCTCTGAATAGAGCTTCCAATTAACAATCCCCAATTTTTAGCCATTTATTCTTATGATTGCCTCGACTTATGACCACATTAAAAAGTCATAAATCATAATTGTAATCCCAGTGGGAGAGGCAATCAAAAGTGATGCTGCAGTGAGCCTGTTAATACCTCTTCTTTTAATCTTGGACAATTTTTTTCTTTTTCTTTGGTCTCATTACACAAGCCGCCAATCAGCACTGCAGCATCGCTGTGGTTCCAAGTTTTTGGATCTAACTGATCAGTGTCCCGGCAGTCGTGGCGGCATGCAGCTTTTGTAATGAGTGGTGAAACTCTGCTCTCATCTCAGTGTGCATTCTACCTCTTGTCACCCCTGTGGCTCCCTGGTACCTGTGAGTCATCTGCTCCCTCTGGACCGCGACACCCCCCACCCCCCGCCGCCATCCTGGTTGTGGCTACAGGCCTATTGAGGTGCTCCTCCTGTTCGAGGCGGTATGAGTCAAGTGCCACAGCAGGGGGTGAAACGCGCAGCTGAGGTAAACAAATCCAGAGCCTATGAACGACCTGTCACAACATGTTTCATGAGCAGCCTGGATGACTCAATCACTGGGTATGTGGGACATATGGTACCACAGGTCAGAGTGAAATTAATACCCTGTGAATCATACCAACAGGCTGGCAAGCAGCTAGGTGGCGCACAGGAGGTGTTGGCCAACTGTACCTACTGACTTGGCTTTCTTTCTACTGCCTCTCGGGTTTGGACACTAGAAAATGGTATTTGCACCTACATAAATATTCAATAAAAAAAAAAAAGTCTGTTTATTGGGGAAAATTGTCACCTCAAGGGGAGGCGATAATTAATGCCTCTTTTCGCTCATTTCAAAACTCTCCATCAGTGTTTACATAGCTTCAGAGTCTCTAACATTGTCACATTATATTTCTGTGTCAACTCAACATGGTCTTGGCTCAGCGAAGGCTTAATATAGCGATACTCAAGTCTGCCAAAAGGTAAAAAGACAGATGGGCTGCGTGAGTGGAGGCAAGGGAGGGAAGGGGAGAGAGGGATGTTGACAGCCAAGGGAAAAAAAAAAGAGGGAGATGAAGGGATGAAATTCAACCTTGGTTGAAGAAGGGAGTGAATGTGAGAGGACTCAAAGATCCAAGAAACAGGGGAGCAAGAGCAAAGGGAAAGAGTGGAGATGAAAGTAAGAGAGCAAAAAAAAAAAAGTGAGAGGGAGAGAACGAGCAGAAGTGTGTGAGAGTAGCAGATTTAAAGGAGGAGGAGGAGAGGAGGAGGAGGAGGAGGAGGATGTGGAGGGAGGAAGAGTGAGAGACAGACAGACTTGATGGGGTGAGTGACAGACCGTCACTCTGCTGGGTTTTGAAGCCTGGTGCTCTGCGGCAGCTGTGATATAGTCGGAGAACAACCCTCACGCTCCTCCACAGTGCCGTAGGAAGAGAAGTACTTTGTGATTGCATTCAAATTGTTAAAAATAGACAGCGCGGTAGGTTATGTAAACAGGCAGGTTTTACACAGCGATGCCTGTGCCACGTCTTACTAATTGGCGGTGGTTTTTGCATAAGGGAAACAAAGTAAGGCGGTCTCACTGTTGTTATGTGTGTTTTAAGTGTTTTTTTTTTCCTGCAGGTGATGGAAGTCAAGTCTGAAAACAAATTACAATGGAAGTGACAACTTCTCTTAAGCATGTGTGATTAAATAAATGGCTGGTGTCTTTGCAAGCTCTTAAATTGACTTCATTAACAATACAGCACACATAAGCTTTTCCATGACACCAATTACCGGTAATCTGAACACTTTGAAGTTCCATACTTGCTCAATTGTGAAAGAATTCTTTTAGCATCTCTTGGAGGACATTAAAGCATCAGGACGCTACAAAACTGGAATTTTAAATATTGCCGGCTACTAACATTTTCAAGGTCAGATACAAAATAATTTAGGGGAACTTTTTCTTTTACAGATAACTTTTGCAATGTATCAGGCTTTTCTCAAGGGTGTGTTTAACTGCTTTGTAACCTGGAGAACAACTTGTGTTCTATTTTTGCGCATCAAGTGAAGACGCTCCAAAATAGCCCTAATTAGTTTCTGCTTCTGCAAGCTTACAAGTGCATGTAATTGTTCCGTTAATGGCTACTCCATCCCGATGAGAAGCCAACTAGACAAAATGGCCCCAGGCTTCATAGACCCCCTCCTCCGCTAATGCTGCAGATTTATTTCTTTCACACCAAAAATAACAATTTAACTCTTGAAAGACACCCTGAGGTTGAAGATTGGAACAAATGAATTATTTTCCTCTTTCAAATCTGGGTGAGAAGCAGAGCGTCTCTGCCCCGTTGCTGCGAGTTTCAGTAATATGACAGTTTTATTGCTTGATGTGCGTTCCTGTGCACACAGACACACTAAGTATATGGGCTGTATATGAGCTGGGTCTGGCTGTTGACTGATTGAATTCAATCATGTACACTTCTTATTAGGAATTTGCATAATATTCCACCTCAGTGCTCAGCCAATTGGATGCGGTTTAATATATGCACATGAGCTAAGGTGATATGGTGTAATGTAACAGATCCATTCCAATTGAAAAGTAGTTGTAATGAGCACTGCATTTCATTGCAGGTGTGCTGATGCATACAGAACATATATTTCATTACAGTTTTGATTGAATACTGGTAAATTAAGCATGCTGAGGCATCTGGCAATCAGAACCACACTGTCTGTCTGAAGTCCTTCAATATCTACCTACACCTGTGCTTAGAAGAGAGAGACAAGTTTTCAGGAAGCAGTACACACTTTGCTTCAAACACCCGTACAGCAAATAGTTTGGTTAAAGACCCAAATTAGCCAAAAAACACATTTTCTCACCTCTCATGCAGACTCAACTTTTAAGATATCTGTCACCAAAATCTCTGCTGCCACTGCAGTACATACAAAGGTGAATAGACTTTGTTTGCGCTATTTGTAGAATAGAAAAAAATCTGACTTGAAAAACAAATGAAAAGCTGTTCTTTCTAGAAACAAAGAACAAGACCATATGCAAACTACTGATAAGTGTTTCTGATGACTTTGCTGTGGAATTTTTGGCGAGTGCAAACCAGATTTTATTTACCTTTATTGTACTGGGGCAGAGGCAAATTCTTCAGAGACAAATATCTCAAAAGATGAAAACTATATGCATGGTTAGAATCTACTCTAGCTATGTGAGTAAATGTATTTTTTGTTATTATATTAATTAGCATCTGATTGACTTGACACAAGCCAATAACTACGCATAGCACATGCACAGAATCCTTCTCCACATGCAGCTGCATCAGAAACAAAAAGAAGAGCTGTTTATTTGCCATTCAGTGGCTGGCAAAGCAAAATGGTTCCAATGCAACTGTTGCTGCAATAATAAACACATAACGTGCAAAAGTTGCCACTGGAAGAATCTTGGCTTTACCTACCAACTTAAAGAGACAGTCCACACCAAAGTCACTTTTCTTTAAGCTTAATAATAACATGCACAAAAGAAAAAGGTGAGGAAAATCACTAAGCAAAGGCCATTTTGTGGATCCTTATCCTAAGTACCTCACTATTGTAATCTTTGTTGAATAGCTCTGGCTTTTCCTAAAATACACATCTATATTTGTGCCACATAGTGCTTTCTTTGGAGTGAACTGCTGCTTTAAGGATGGAGAAACTTGCAGGCCACTCAAACACCTGCGCATAGTTTCACCCATCGGCTGTAAAGTTGGAAAGGCAGATTATAAAAAAAGACAATGAAAAGGGTCAGTGAGAGAGAATTCAACAAAGGAGGCAGGTGAAGCTAAAGGGTTAGTCCAACTAAAAACAGAAAAGAACAAAGAAAAGAAAACAGGCAGGTAAAATGGGAGAAATACTCCCCAGAGGTCAAAGAGGCAGATTAAAGGGTAAGGGGTTAGGGCTAAGAGCCGGGACTACTGCGTAGGTGGATTTGATCACTGTGGGCCCCGTGGACTGCTGTGACACTCAGAGCTGAGCTGAGCTTTTATAGCCGACATGGAATAAAAAGTCATTAAAAGTGGCAGTTATGGAAAGTGAAGTATTCGCTATGTGTAATGCCTTTAAGGTTAGTTTTTACAGCACATTGCAAAGAGTGTTTATGTAGTAAAACATGATGTCACTTATAATCACCATAAAGTGCGGGTGAGCTGAGCGGAGGGAAAAATGGCCTAGCTCTGTGTGACCTTTAATGACTGCCATTACACCACGACTATGACTCAGGGACTCCAAATTGGCAGCGATGTTTTAAAAACTAAATGTATGTGTGCACATCGTGGCCTGACTTGTGATAAATCATGTACGAACAGCCAGTAGGGTCAATATAGATGGACGGGCTGAATGAAATTTGCCAGACGGCAGTTCTGTTTAACTGTCATAATGAACATGTTCTGAATATGCAGCCTCTATCTGACCCTTAAAGATCAAAAAATTTATTAAATATTTAAGGTTCAACTTCATACTGTCGACGGCTCTTGAAATGATTGCTGAAAGTTCTTAAAAGTCAAGCTTTAGAATAAAATATGTTACTCATTTGGACGGGATGTTCCGTCTTGAAATGGTGAGTGATGAAACTGGGTATTTGTTCATAATATAAAAATGGTGAGAAGTTTATCATTATGTTATGTTATTTTAATTTAAAATTTTCTAAAAAAAAGTTTCTACACTAATCTTTTTAAATTAAACCTTGCATTTTTGTTTCCTTTTTGCTTGACTTTACTTATAAAAAGGTAAAAACCATTAAAATATTAATAATCATACAAAATACTAATACTGACGGGGAATAAGGTCCCTCTGAGGAGCAGACACCGTGAGGGTGGTTAGAGGGGACACAAAGTCAGAGCTCAGTGACTGATGATGTAGGCTGTGTCTGTTGCCATGGTCTTCAGAAGTATAAATAACTCTTTAGAAAACTAGCTGGCATCGATGTCCCCCCCAGGACAGCAGCCCTTCTTCATGAAAAGGTTCAGGCTGAGTTCACTCTCTGCTCTCCTCCTGTAGTGTTTTAATGAGTTTGAAAATGCCCGCTTGACGTGATTCTATTATCGAGCCTTCTCCCCGTGCTTGTCAGCTAAATTAGCTGCTAACCTGACTTTTTGTTCCAACCCACGTTGGTTTATCCAAATGTACCAAAGAGTCAAGGAAGAGGTCAAACCGCAATAGAGAGCAGGAGAGGGGGAGAAAACAAACCAGAGGTCTAGAACCAGGAGTCAGTTTTTCTAACACACGGATTTCTGTGTGTTCACACTAAATAGAGAGGTGGGCGTATTCCCCGGCCAGAAACAGCTCTAGCGCAACCTGACTGCTGGCATTTTTCTAAATAGCAGCAGGTCATCAGGTTCCTGCCCCTGCCTTTTAGTCTTTCCTGGTGTTTACATAATGTAATGCAGCTACCCACATATGAGGCAATAATTCACTTCATTTATCTGACCAAAACTGAACCACACAAAACTAATGGGGATGGGATTAACAGGGCTTATGTGTTAAGTGTCTATTTTTTTTACCTGTAGCATTTAGATCTGAGAACAGTCAGAAACCAGACATGTTGAGTATCCCGAAGTTTTTATGTTGTTTAGTATGGGTCCCTAGCATTTAGAAACTACTAGATGCTTACTTGCATATGTTGGGCCATCAGGATAATCACACATATGGACAATATTACAGAACCAGCTTCATTGACATGGACAAAATTAGAGTAGCTTTAAAGGGTAGAGAAAATGTCAAATTCATTGATGACATTTTCAAAATTCAAGATGGCTGTTTAAACCACAAGTGGCAACTTTAATGAACTTATACTTAGATAATTTTAAGGTTAATTATATGCTTAATAGAGTGAACCTACAAGTCAGAATCAAGAGAGCTCATTGCCATTGGTGTGAATGTTGAGTATATCTGAATCTCTCTCTTTTTAACAAGCATTTTTATTTAACTGTTAAGTGTTATAATATAATCCCCATTAAATGTTAGCATAGTAAGTCATGCTAACATTAGCTTGCTAAAAAGCTAATCTTGTTTGACTCACTACCTAGCTAATGAGCTATGGTTTTGATAATGCGATACAAGAAGACCTGGTGAATCCTTCTAGCTTAGCTTGCTGGCTAAGGTGATGACGTTTTAGATCCTAACTTTAAACATGTAATCATATTACAGGAAATATACCTAAACAGCAATTTAAATTTTTTTTAAATGTCTCTCCAATTTTGTGCACATTAGCTAAGCAGTTTCTGAAATAGTGCTCATGTAGGTGCTTATGCTATTTAATTTGAATTATGTTAATTAGGCAAACTGCCCAACAAGACAAGTTAGCTGCTACTTGTAGCGACGCAACAGCCCAACACGATTGGTGGATTTACAGAAGGTTTATTTGTACTCGCGTGGTCCTTAAGTGTCCTAAAATGGGAACTTTTGAAATGTGGAAAACATTTCAGAATTGTCATATCTGAATGGTTACACAACACAGGTGCATCACTCTTCCACTGCCTCAACATAACAGTCACTGGCTTAACATCCTTGTTTCAAAAGATAAGTGTAGTAAGTCGCCATCTTACACAAAGTTTATTAAAATCTCAGTGGAGCAGCAACAGTTGGACTACTGTGAGACAGTACTGTAGGCTAATTTCTGTGTGGTGTAAAGTCTTACAGAGGGCTTACAAATGATTTAACACACCATTTGGTAACCATACGGTGGATCACAGACGTCTGTGTCTGTGAAGAGCCTTCTGAATTTCAAAACACAAATCCAGGCAGGCTGAAGAGAATTAAACAGACATGAAATAACTCTGCTGTTCTTGGAAACTGATGAATTCTTTATACTTTTGGTCAGCTTGCCAGCCACATCATTTAGTCAGTTAACCATCACTGTCTACTGGGGAAAGCCTGTGTTATTAGTCTTTTTTCACAGAAGACAGTGTGACGGATCGTAATAAGAAAAGCACAGGTGTAAACAGGAAAACAAATTATGGCTGAATATTTTAGTTGGTCTGGTTTCATGGTGCTGGCATTTTTCACACTGGCCTGCTGTCACACTGTCACAACTTACTGGGACACTTGAGTAGACTAGAACAATTGGTCATGTTATAAGGAGTACCTGCACTTTTTCTATGAAGAAGGCGTAGTGGTTGCATGTTTACATCATTGCTTGCTGGTTAGGTAGTCTGATGGCTACATGTTAAGTTGGTGCTAAAACCTGACTACATTAGTACATCTGTTTCTCAGACTTTGTGGGCAAGTCCGGGTTGACTCTCAAGTCCTGGCGTGTGGTGAAAGCCATTTATCAGCAGTATCTGCACCTCCATTAGTGTCTCCTCTTGATGCCCTCAGCCAGTCGTGCATTGTGAAGTGTTTTAAAAGGGCTCATAGGCAAATGCATATTTAATATACTGTAGGTAGGCACTTTGGAAGAAAATATACTTGAGCCTATAGAGAAGTGTGAAGCCTGAGTCATTATATAGCCAGTGTTGCCAGCCGTATTGATTAAAATGCATGTCCGTTCCCTCAGACAATAATGAGATGGGTGTGTGTTGTAGACAGGGAGTTTATGTCAAGTCAGGTCTCAAGTCAGCACTGTCTCAGTTGTGTTTATACATAACTGAGACCATTCAAAGTTCCTTTAAAGCAAAAGACCTGACTGCCAGTGTGGAATTTATTGGTCTACATTTTTACCTTGTGAAACTTCAGTGCTGTCAGTGTTGCTGTCATTGTTACAGCTTAAGTTAGACTAAAGTCCAGCGTATGGGTCTGGCATTATGAAGGTTAAGGCCTGTATGTTTATATTAATGTTACAGTACCTGTTGAGATAACTCTTTGTTGGATGACGGATTAGGACTGTTGCTGGACAAGACAATTTACTTTATTGCAATGGCCAGTTCGGATACACATTTATGTATTTTCCTTTAGTGTTAGTACCTTTTGGTCTGTATCTGTCTCTCTTGACTAGTTGTTCTGTTTTTGGCCACTATCTGAGCTCTGTTGTTTACTGGCCCACCTTGTGGCTGCTGGGAGATTTGTGACACAGCTGCAGAGCCTCTACAGAAGGTACAGACAGAAAAGCAGATATCTTGCGAGAAATGGACAGGAAGTGAGAGATTGGAGACCCTCTTGGAACTGTGATGCTGTTACTTCCACACCAGCTCCTCTCTGGCCTTATCAACTCGCCTGTCCAGCTCTTCTGATTGAACCGCCAGCGTCACAGTCTCTGGCTGAAATAGATTGCGATGCTGTTTCTATTACATCCTACACCCTCCCCTTCGTTGTCTGACTCCCTGGCTCAGGGCCCTGCTGGTTATTTATTTGTTATGGACTTTTCTCATTTAAGCCTGAGTAGCTCATCATTGCAGCCACAGAGTCCGTCTGTGTGAATGGAAGCTTCTTTTACTCGCTGAGGATTTATGGACTTCTGACATGGGGCCTGTGCAGGCAAGCAGCAGGAAGAGGACAAAACACTGCATCATGGTGCTTTGTCTTTGTTGAATCCCCTCCAAATGAACTATATCTCCTTCCTAAACTTGCAGGAATATGCTCTAGACTTTATGAGAACAAAAACACTGAAACTTTCTCTGTCTTGCTCTGCAGCTCTTGTTTCTTTACATGATCATTTTAGACTCACAGAGACATTTTGTTTCACTTCTTGTCAAAGTAGCTCAAACTTCAAATGCTTGTAATGTTAATCAGCGTAAGAGTGGACTGTCAAATTAAAAATGTAAGAAATAATGAGACTCAAGCCAATAAAGATCAAGATGTCATTAAATATTCAAGAACTGGTTGGACTTTTATAGGTTGTGTCATTTATCGGGGCAGCCGAGGACTGGTGTGGTGTAATTGTGAAAGAGTCTGTGCTCTTATTGAGAAATGAGAGGTTTGATGACTTTACCAATGTTTGAAGGGAGAGCTGAAGTTAAACTAGAACGCCAAATTCTAGGAAACTTCAATCAAAATCACTTTGACATGTGTAATTACGCAAATTACAGCCATTTTGTCTGAAAACTGTAGCCTTTAGAGCTGAAAGGACTTTTCAAAAATGTGATTATTTGACCTCCTAAAATATGAGGATTTGCTACTTTTCTGTGTTATGCTGAAGTAAATGGAAACATGTAGGGCTGCTGTTGGTTGGAAAAGACCATTTAATGCTTCAGCTTGAGCTCTGGAAAAGAGGAAGTGGCATGTTTTACTGTTCTCTAGTATTTGATGTCCTGAACGCTGACTTGAGAAAATAACTGCTGCCAAATTAACTGATAATGAAAATTATTGTTGCAGCCATAAAACCCATATGCCTTAAACATTAATGGTAAATCTTTGAAAAGCAACAGCTAAAATATCATATTATCGATTCGTTTACTTTAATGTCTTTAGCTACTGTTATTGAGTACAATAAGTCACAAGCTTGACAGGCTGAGGCCTTGTAAAGATGGTATTAGAGATGTTTATGTTGAAAAGATGTTTAAGATGTTTATGACTCTGCAGTAACTTAAAAGAAGGTTTTATATGTTTTCATTGGTATTATATTTGACAGTCTTCATTTATTGTCTGGTTACAGGTGTATTGAGGGAACTGGATCTCACTCATGTGGCCACAGCTTGTGCTTATAGTATTTTCTTGTCTGTCTGAAAGTTGGTGCCTGAGGAAAACCACTGTACAATCACAAGTTGTTGGCCTTGTTTCTTGTCATGTGTTGAAGGAAAGTACTTTCATTTTTGGGGGACTAATTCCCTTTTTATTTTGTAAAAGATTGTTGGTTTACTTTGTAAAAACAACAAATGGTAGAAATGATGTACTGTAGTGGACATTCATTTAAATTTGGACAGTAAAGATCCTTTAACCACTTTTTGAGAAAATCAAATGAGAGATTTCACAGATATACCGAAACTAGTGGAACAGCAGCTAGGCTGAAAGTTGGCATTGGGGCTTTAACTTTCCATCTCAAAGTCTGTGTTAGGTGCACAGGGAAACACTGACTGTTGTCAAAAATAGAAATGGAAATTTTAAATGTAAATGAATGGTCTCAGAGAGAGAGAGAGAGAGAGAAATGCTACCTGGCTTGTGCCCTGATTTTTTTTTTTTTAACATTGAGGGAACATTTGTGTGTGCTGACGAGCTAAATAAAAGATGAGGACAGGGCATGTGGGAGCAGTGTTGTTTCGACGCAGGCTTTCTACTTGATTTGAAGAGTTAATTAGATCCAATGCAGTGTCTATTTAAGTCATTAAATCTTTCACATTCGTGGCTGCTGTGTTGAGCACATTGAGATGTATGGCTGAACATACAAGGACAGCAAGATCCTTCCCTAACACTTTTCAAGCTCACTGGAATGCTGTGCTGTATTGGATTTATGTCTATCTCTGCTTAGTGAATATATATACGTTGTGGTCTACAGATATATCGAAAACTTATAATTCAGGACACTTCCATCTCACTACATTGGGCTTTAAGTCACTGGAACCATTAAGTGAAGCTGCCTGGGAAATTATGCATCACGTCACCTAACTAATGAAGTATATGGATAAAAAAAATCAATTAGCAATGCTTTCTGCCTTTCACTATGCGATTGGTTTAACTAGAGAGTTAAGTGTTAGTGAGCTAATGAAAGCGATATTTCACCCTGGAAGAACATTTACGCCTATTAGCATGCATACCACCACATAAGTTCTTGAATGGTCAGCCTCGAACAGGAGCCGACTTCAGCTGTTACTGGTCAGGACTCATTTTCTCATCGACTGTTCAACATCAGTTCACATCACAGATTGAAGAGAGGAAAATTGAAAACTGCAACCATGGATGGAGACAGTACAATAACAGAGTTGATTTGAACTTGTCTCGTCTGGCATTTTTACATTAGCTGTTTGAAATGAATGCAATCACTGTGGAAATGCAAGTTGGATGATTGAACCGATGCGTTGCAAGCATGCGTGCTGAAAGCAGGAAACTGTTGTGCCAGAGTGAAACAATATTTCTTGTTATTTTGAGTTAGTCGGGTTAGAAGTGTACAGCTTGGGGCCCAGCAGTGCAATCCCCTGCAGGTCAGAGGTTATTTAGGACACAAATCCCTCCCCCTTACCCTCCATCTCCACACTGATTGGCTCCGAGTCAGGTGACCCTTGTTCCCCCACAGGGGGAGGGCGATCAGGACCTGTACCTCTTTCAGGGTCACCTGCCTCCTTTGGGATTGCCGCCCCATGATAGGTTGTGCTGGCGCTTGTTGTGGGTGTGGTCTTCCCTGTGGTTGTAGCGAAGGGGGAGGAGGAGGAGGAGGAGGAGGAGGGGGCAACAGAGTGAGTGATTAGTGAAATGTGAATCAGCCTGGAGAATCAACTTCAGAGAAATGAGGGTGTGTCCTGAGTAGAAAGGTGCCACCCGTTAACATACAGACCCTGTAATGATTGTGAGCAATATGATGAGCACACAGAGCAGAAGTTAATTCATCCATCAGTTCACTTCTCCACATGATACACACAAAGTTCTGCAGCTGCTTAAACCCACTTTTTGTTCTTCCAGCAAATTGCGATTTGGGCAACATTTCAGTACTTGCAATGGCATCCTGGACTTAAACATTTATTGCTGTGCTGCTTTTATCACACGCAAAAACAATTCATACCATTAAAAAAAACTGCCATACCACATTTTATGACTCTAAACATTAGAACACAGCAATGAAAGAGTTATGAGAGTGAGCTTTGCAACATTGAGCTAATAAAATACATTACATTTTTTAATGACTTTTGAACCTTCATAAATTATGGCAAAGGTTTTGAGCACTTAAACAAGTTCCTGATATGTGAATTAAGCCATCATCGTTTAAGAGAACAAGTGGTTTTAGTTTGAGAATTTGCTATTTTGCTAATGAACCACTCAGTGATCACTTAACCCTGGTTCTCCATATTTTACAGAATCGCTCTCCTCCTTTTATTTACCATGGCCTTGAACTCTGACCACAATTAAAACTCTGCAGTATCTACTCTGGCAAGTGGTTTTACAGATAAGTGGACATAGATAGGTGGCTGGCTAAGAAATCAGTTTTCTTTTGCATCACAGCTCTTTTCACTACCTCATTTGAGCTGTTTCATAGCAAATTCTATCACCTTGGGGCAGACCAGCAAACATTATGACGGCCGCATTTGGAATCTCTTCAAACATATGCCAAGAAACACGCTGGGCATTAGCAGCCACAGGCCTTGTATTATCAAACATATTTATCTTGATGACACACTCCACATCTTGATTGCATGATTAGCTCTCTGTTGTCCTTGAGGTATGGAGAGCAGCATGCTGCTATTGGCTTGGGCTCATGCACTAATAAGCCAGCCATAATGTTAGCATTCTGCAGAGCTCACACCCAGACTGAAGGAAAGGGGCTTGTTCTCTCTCTCACTGTGAGCCAGTTGACAGTGTTCACTCTGAATGAGGTGCCCTGTCAGTTCGCCATCTGCGCCGGGCAAATTAAAACTGTACATCAGGGGGTGTTTGGCCCTGGCACTTCGGACAATAGCTCCACGACTTCATCATTACTTCATTAATAAATCAGATTTGCGTTTTTCTGAAAGTACAAGTAGGATCATATCGTCCTCTTTTACTGATGATAATGTAGAAAAAAATGTCCATTATACAACAGAGGAACATTTGATTACCAACACAGGCAGGCGCTTGTCTCACGCCATTCCCTCTGCTGGCTGTGATTGTTTGGGTGACAGGGAAGTAGAAGAAAGAAAACGTCCTTGCCTTTGGTGTGTTTTCGAACAAGGAACAGAGCCCCTGTGTGACAACAGCTTTGTTCGGCATATGGGGTGTTTTATTGTCTAGGAAAGCTGATAATTGATCTTCAGTGCAGAGACTTAAAAGGCTTTTCGTGTGAATCAGCTCAAAAAAAAAATATAGACACACGCACACAAAAAAAAAGAAAACAAAGACAGAATCTGACTACGTATTGAGAACTTCAAACAGTGCAGTGAAGCATCAGGGTGGTGACAACCCCGTAGGATTAGGCAGTACAGTTCCTGATCAAGTCTTGCTACTGACTGAGTGGTAATTCATCCAGCAGGGAGGCTTTGCAGACTATGGAGGCAGTGTGGAACTGGGAAGGTCTAGGGCCGAAGCCTCTGGCAGACAAAGTGGCCTCTGTTCTGAGAAGACAGAGAGATGTAGGATGGATGGTTCTGCTGAGCCATAATGGCCGATATCTTCCAGCATGATGGGCTCAGCGCTGATACTAATGACTGTCTTGGATCAACCACTGCCATTAGTTCCCTTGTGTCCCAATTTGTCCAGTGACAAAGGGATCTGACTTTGAGCAAGTCTTAAAAACTTGTCAAAAAGTTAAAGCGAGTGCTTTAGTTGTATAGACAAAAGGGAGTAAGGCTGGTCAACAACAATCTGATTGAAAATGACTAGTTTTGAATGTTGCAGTGTTCGAAAATTGTCCCAACACCACCTCCTAAATCTTATCTGAGAGTTAGCCAGCTTAGCGGCATTTCTATTTCTATTCTGGCCATGCCAGGGGCTGTGCGGTGTGGCTGGCGGGGGAGTAATGGGACGTGACAGGGATGATGATCCTTCTTGATACAGGGCATTAGGCAGCCCGGCCAGTGGAGCTCCTGGTCCATCAAAGAAGTGATGCTTCAGACAATGGCTTCAATGTTTAAACTGTCAGACTGGCTGAGAGGGAGAAGTGGCTCCAGCCATTCAGCTGCCTCACTAAAAGATCCTGTAACCTCCCATGTTGCTAAGTGGGGAAACATTTACTTTGGAGACATAGTTGAATAAATCTGATCCAATTCTCCATGTAAGTATGCTGAGGTTCAATATGCTGCTCAGGGATATTAAAGAGCATCTTCATTATAAGTCCTATTTTTAAAAAAAAATCGTTTTTCATTTTTATTATGATGTTTGACTCACAAATTTTAAACTGTTCAACTAGGGTGAGAATATAAGTAATCAAATAATCAGACAGGCTGTAAACCAACACACAAATCTGAACTAGGGTTACAACGAAAGTAATATTAGTCTGTACATTTTGCTAATTATACCTACATACTCTTACTTTAAGTAATATTTTCAGTTTTACAGTGTGGTTTTAGTACTTCTACATAAGAGATTTAAGTAGTTCCTTTACCACTGCCTGTCTCTGTCTATTAAGGTAAACATTTAACAATTACATAAGTAGTTATATTGTCTTTTAACCGTTGAGGCCAGCACAGCTACAGCCTAACAGCACATCCCCATCAAGGAAGGTGGTGATGTAGATTAGTGGATTTGTTGTGGGAAGTAAGTCTCTCCTGGAGCAAGTACCAGCCAGTTGATGAAAAATGTTTGCTATAAGCGGTAATAAAGTTACGTTTGTGAAATATAATGTGTCTAGATCAGCTTAATAGTTACTTACAGTTTGGGTGTTGCGTTAACTGTCATAGAAAAGAATCAAAGAGTCACTGTTCATGTAATGATACTATTTCGTCCTCCTGAATTCTTCATAGCAGAGGTGTGTGAAACGATGCTTACCATGGATAAATGAAACACAAAGCTACATGAAGTAATCATAACAACAGTGATAGTGGTCTCTTTTTTGGTTTCTTGAATATTTTAGGGTTTACTGTAACAATAGCAGAGTCTAATCCCATCCTCATAATTTTGGTTGCAGCATATGGTAAATTAAGATGATTGTTACAAGACAGTTGCACAGTTTTTGCTGTTCCTCTACTAATCAATCAACTCAGTAAAAGCTGAGGAGGTTAACTAAGAATAATGCTCGACTCCACACTTATTAAGACAAATGCATTAGGAGGTGGGAAGACGTGCATGCATTCAACTTGCATGAGTAATGGCGCAGAGGAATAGCACTGGGTATATTTGCAGTACACTGATTTTTGCCTGCGTGAGTAAAATTTGTTTAGAAACCTATGAGCAGAATTGAAATTAAAATGTCTTAATGATTGCTTTGGAATCTGATTTTTGGAACAGGTTCTAAGTTGGAACTGGTTCTTGATGCCCAGATCAACTTGTAAACATCCATTTTGACAAATTTTGCAGACTACCTTCCTGGTTAAAGACACCTATTGTAGTGAACTTACTGAAGCTGTGCATGCACACAACTTATGATAACAGATTTTTTTATTTTTTTTGGGAAAGGCATGATGGCAAAATCCTCTACGGTAAGACCCAGGTTGCAAAATAAAACAACCAAACATATAACAAAACCATAGAATCAAACCAACCACATTTTCTGGGTAGCCTTTGTTAAAAGGAGTTTCTTGAAAGTAAGACTGTCTGCTGAGTTTAGTTTGCTTGCATTTGCCCTGTTAGTGCTCAGTGCTCAGTGGCGACCAGCAAAATCAAGTGAGGCAGGTAAATGGAAATATAAAGACAGATGTCCACTGACCATACGCTGAATCTATCGCCGTGTTTTGCTTGCGAGTGGTAGCCAAGACATCTGGAGAAGACAGAACAATACAAAACAATATCAGTGAGTGTAGTTTATACTTGTTAGGATTCCTGCTTTCAGGGCTAAAATTCATTAATTTCTGATGGCAGATTAGGACTTTTGAATTTGTCCTTTTAGCGGTTCTCATCACGTCTCAGACATGTGCAAAAGAGCTATAAACAACCCACTTTGTCTAACAAAAAAAAAAAACACTTCGATGAGCATATGCTTAATTAACATGGAAAGATTGAGAACAGTATTCCAGCAGGGATTGCGAACGTGGGCGGACAAACTACTTTTCAAGCTCCTTCAATATGAACTGAATGGCTGCCCTAGCTGAAATAAATACATCGTAATGCTTCATTATAATTCGTTAGAACTGCAATCACTTGTGCCTGCTGCCATCAAGATCTGATAACAGTTAATAGTTTTTTTTTTCAATCTCTTCTTTATTGCTTATGTGAATGACTGAGAGTAAATAAATGTTTCCATCTCACCGTGGCAGGTATCAGGATGCTGATGGTAGCCGTTCTCCACGTCCTGTTCAAACCCGCCTCTGAAGACAAAGAAACAAAGACACACACCCACACACACACAGCAACAAAGAACAAAGAAGCCTGTCAGTAAATTTGCATCAATCCATTTCACTAGATGTCCATTTCTAACAAAGCACCTCTTTCCAGAATTGGTTTTGCTCACGAGGACAGTTTGGAGACAGGGAGCCAAGTGCACCGTAACAAAATTAAATT
Source organism: Chromis chromis (assembly GCA_900302755.1). Lineage (NCBI taxonomy): Eukaryota > Metazoa > Chordata > Actinopteri > Pomacentridae > Chromis > Chromis chromis. The sequence goes on from OMNN01051370.1 coordinate 19,771, forward strand.
TGTTTGTGTCTGGCTGAGGTCAGAGTGTCTGTTGTTGGGACAAGGAGGTGGCCAGACCTGAAGGGAAAATCCAACCTCAGATCTTCCTACAAGGTTGAATACCATCAATTCTGTGGTGTTCAGCAGATTCCAGGAGTTAGTCTGTGATGAAAAGTTGTAATTTACTTTTGTATGTCCTCGTTTTCACTCGATCTGACTCCACTGCTTGTACTTAGGTTAGTCATTTCCTACATTTTCTATATAGGGCCCTCTCTGTGCACAGCACTCTCTGTAACAGCAGTCTTTTAGTGTACTACTGCTGGTGAAATTGGTACCTACAGTTTGCTTTCTCTGCAATGAATGTCGCAATGTATGATTGTGGACCGTCAGTAAAGAACAGTCGAGAGGAAAGTGTGTCAATTCACAGCAACTAACACCAAAGCCTGTCATTTACCACTGATATTTTCATAGGGACATTTGCTGCTCTTAAATCGCTCTGCGGCTAATGGCACAGGAAATGTCTTGACAAGCCATATATGTGGCTGTTTTGTTGCAGGAAAAAACGCTAAAGAAATGAACCTAGACAATCAAGTGTTAGCAATGACATTGTGTTTTTAAGAGTTTTTTTTGTGTGTGCTGATTTCTGAGAAAAAGGACAAAGTGTGAAGATTTAAGAAATGCACAACACAAGGTCTTGTTGACAACACTGTTCACTACATTGCTGTCTTACTCATGAGCTGAGTAAATAAAAGCAAATTTTTGTTTCACCCTACACTCTGTGTATGCAGGCTTTGCCACATTTGGGTAAATTTGTGTACTGTGTGAAATCTAATCGATTCAACATAAAAACTGAGCCACAGTTTAGCAAAGCGAGAATCAAAAGCTCAGTCATGTCAAATAAGGTGTTTAAAACATTTTTTCATTGTGCGTTTTCTGCCAGTCTGAACTTGTGGTTATGTAATCCAAGTCCTCTTAATTCACCTTTTGAACAGCTCCAAACTGACAAGGAACTATAGATTTTCTGCTGCTCTAATGAAAATGTACTTATGATTGATACGCTGTTCTCTTATACTGTAGATGCATCATCTTTCACCTTCAAGTCAATCAGAAATCAACGACTCATCCAGATCAGTTTGAATGTTTAGTAATGAGACTGAGTCAACGCACGGTGGAGTGGAAGCCCTTCTAGCCGAGCAGAGCTTCACATCAACGCCAACAATCCTCCCACTCGTTGTAATGAACCAAATAAAATAGACACAGGCTCATATACTGCATAAGCTCAAGCGTAATGATCCAGTATCCACGAAGAAACACTTTGTACAAGCATGCAAGCACGCCTACTCTATAACAAACCAATTAGTTCCTTATATAACCTAAACACAAAAATACATCTCACATGGATTTTATGCCAACACAGTCTTCCACCACCCATCTGTAATTAGCAAACACACACACACACTACAGAAAAACTCCTGATCTTTGTGATACACCTAATCCTCAACTTAAACAGTGAATGTGAATATCCAACAGTGATAATACTGAACTCAGTCAGAAGGGAGAAGAAATCAGCTCAAAGAATTAATCACTTCAGTGTCTTTACTGTGTGTTAAGGCAGCAGCTTTGCCGTCAATTGTCAAGTTTAGGGATGTAAAACCTGCAGCATGGAAGCTGCTGAGCTCACAAATACACACCTGGTGCACTAAATTATACCCTCTTACAAAAAACCCTGACTCTCTTATATTAAGGTCTTATGTTTCCTGAGGAGGGAGGGAGTCGGTGTAAGACAGGAGGTGATTATCAAATCAAGGAAAGGCAGACTGATGCTCAGCATGGTGTTGAGAATAGAGGAGTCTGTGAGAGAACAAACTGTAGAAAAAAAACAAGATATATCTTTAGATGATGTGTTTTTATAGCTTGAGAGCAGTGGTGTGCTTGATGTTAAACCACTGAGACACAGCATTATGCTTTTTTTCTTTGATATCAATCATTGTGAAAAGTTTTGTCTTCTCAAACTTATATATGGATTCTGTACAGCACTCCCAACTTTTCTGGCTCATGGCCCCCTAAAACAAAGCTAGATCTACTTGAAATCCATCGTCAACACTACAAGTCTAAAGGTTGTGATCAGTAATCATTTGTTCACAGATTGTTTTATCAAACAGAGGAGACCTCTGTTAGAGGCCTGAAGGAAAATTCAGTGATGAGAAATAAATGCTAATGTTGATCTGCAGTTTAGACACCGCTGGTTTAAAGCTTAAGGCTGGCACTGAATCATAAGCAGGCTACAATTTTATTAGCAGTACAGATACATTAGCCAGATGTATATTCAGATTTAGCTCAAATTTAAAGTGAATCTTTAGAAAATCTACCTGAAAATGGTTCTATCCACAACTGGGAGCAAATATTGGGAGTCAGTAATTGAGATAAACCATTATTGGTGATACTTCTCTGGCTAAGACCATTAAACTGAAAGTGCAAAAAAAATAACATAACTAAAAGAGCTTCAGTCAAACCCTTAATGACAAAAAATTACGTGAAAAACATGATATTACAGCCTCTGCATTACTTTGCACAAGTCCAATGTAGATTTGATTTGTCTATTTGTTTCTACTTATTTGGATTGTGTTATTATAAATGTATTGTGTGATTCACTTTGGGTCTAATAAAGTTTAAATGTGCAATATGTCAGATTTTGAGCAGTAATATAAGCAGCAAACAACTATCTGCTGTGTAAAGATATGGTGGAATCATTGCAGTCTTAGCAGAGATTTAACTCACACTTCCTCTGTGTTTTGTAATCAGAGCTTCTCTGTTCTATGTTTTGGCAGCCGGTGCATGTTCCTCCCTTTCACTTTAACATATTATACTGTTTTTGATTGTATTGGAAAAAGTGCAGTCCAGCTGGTGTACTGAATATCCAAAGAATTTGGAGAATTTCATTTACCTTATTTATGGGCACTATTTCATATCAAGTCAATACAAGTCTCGACTACTGTTTTGAGGTTGTCCTCTGCTTCTCCTTCTGTCTGTTCTGTTACCTTATTTGTGCGTCTGTTTCCACACATGGGTTCACTCCGGTCATATGGAAACAGACACACACAGAGCGGAACAGACACGAGCAGATTGAAGGAGAGACAGGTGAGGTGAAAAAATGTTAATTGTGTTGAAAACGCTATGTATTTTACTATGTTATGGCTATGCTATGACTATGATAGGCTAATGGTTGTGGCTGGATTATTTTTGGTTTGCTCTTGTGGACACAACCTGGTTATAAATGAGAGTAAATTAAGGTTCTTGGGTGACATCCAATAGTTCTGAAAGCTGCACAAAGAACTTTAAAGTTAAACCAACATTTCCTCCTCAGCCTAAAAACATTTATGTGATAACTGGAAGTTGCTCCCCTTTTCTTTTTCTTACGTGCAAATTGACAATGAAGAAACTTTTCAACAAATGACTTAAAACAGCCTTTAAGTGTCAAACTGTGCACATACATATATCACGTTGCACAGTGAAGGTCAAATATCTAAGAGATGTAGCAATAAGCTAGTGGGGAAACTGCAATAAGTAAAGCAAAGCTTGTAAACAGAGTTGTGTTAACTTGTAGGATGACAGGTCACTTACATTTAAAATAGCATGCAAGACTTGTTGATACTCTTCACAATAATCAACCTTCCCTGGTGTTCATGCACATGAATAAGCAGCTGAATACAAGGACCATCAAGTAAGAAAGAATTCATTTTGTTCTGCTCGACTTTCCAAAGACCTGGCGGGCTGCTTTTACCCACACAACTTTTCAGTCAGGGTTTGTGTCCTGTAGCCAGCTCCATTACTCTCTTACTAGTTTACTGCAGCCCTAATGCTGTCATTTCAGTATTGCTCTGACCTGGCCAAACAAACTAAACTAAACAGTCTGTCCACCTGGTGTGGAAGATTTGGTGTGTGATCATTATTTGTATCCTGGTATTGATGATAGAAGAGCTATGCACTCAGTGGCACAATATTGATTTCATTTAGCAGGTCAGAATTTTAATTTATGCAGTCTTAAATAACATGCTACATAGATGAATCCACATAAGGTGACAATCTGTGCTACAAATCAACACCTCCAGATAAACGCCACGATGACATCATGAGGTACTGCATGAATACAGATTCAATCTAAAGACACGAAAGCTGTGCAGCTAGAAATATTTTGTCACTGATCTGGACGACTACAATGTGAGAGTAAGAACATTGATAATGCCAGCAATAATAATAATAACAAGCACAACAATAATTATTTACCTTTTAAAAGTGAGATACAAAGTGCTTTGGGGGGAAAAAAGCATACATGACATCCACAGAGCAGCTGTTATTTCCTCAAGTGGGATTATACATAGTGATTGTAGAACAGATTCTAGCAATGATTGGGCATTATGACTGATCAGACAAAGTTGAATTGTGCCTGTTCCAGTCTGGTAGTCAGTAAAATCACCATTCAGTGGTCCCAGCGGCGTCTGGCGTCAGGATATGCCGCTGCCTGCTTTTTTCTAGCAATTATATCACATTTGAACCCAAGATCATGCCAGGCAGCAACATAGTCAAAATGCTCTGTATTAAAAGAGTGTACTAATCACCTACAACATTAAAACCACTGACAGCTGAAGTGGATTGATCATTTCATCACAATGCAATATTCTGCTGTGAAACCTTGAGTCCTGCTATTCATGTGGATGTTACTTTGACATGTACCACCCACCTAAATATTGTTGCAGTCCAAGCACAACTCCCCATGACAATGGCACTCCCCAATGCTTGCCGCCTACCATAGCAGGACAATGCACCCTACATCACTGCAAAAACACAGCCTCCGAACTCCCCAGATCCCAGTCTGAGTATTGACAGTATACGCAAGAACAAGCTTGAGCCACACCCCGCAACCCACCTGACCTAAATAGCCTGCTACCAAAGTCCTGGTTTCAGACACCGCAGGACACCCTCAGGGGTCCCACGTCCATACACCAACAGGGCAGAGCTATTCTAGGGTATGAGGAAGACCTATACCACAATAGGCAGGTGATTTTATTGTGGCTATTCGGTGTAAATCTGGTATCCACACTCACTCTCACTATGCATAAATCCCATTAAAAGACCAAAATCATCAATTATTTGGCCCTGCTAATAAATATTGCCTCTGTATCCAAGACCTGATGCCATAGAGCTTCATTGTTGTCCAACTACTATTAAAAACACATCAGTGAGCTGTGTCTCGCTGACATGTTTATTAAAATGAACACACACAGTGCCGTTTATTTTGAACCAATTCCACACACACACTGTGGTTACTGGAAATGCACACTAAAGAACCAAAGTGTATTAATCCACAGCTGAAAATAGTCCCTAGCAAATTGACTATTTAGTCCAGTTTGAGCGGTGTTTGCTAACAGTGTTAAAGAAATGACTAAGCCTACCAACAAATAAAACATTACATTATGAGATTAATGAATGACGTCTTCAGAAACCAATCAGCTTGGGGCTGAGTGCCACAGACATTGTAGAAATGTTGGAAAGCAGCGAGAGACAAATTAAATGATGTTGTTTTCATGGGATTTTTCAACAACAACCAAAATATACAAATCTTAGCAGCCTCATTCATTTAGGTGTTTCAGCTTTGTCTACAGTTAACTTGCTTTTCCCTTCTAGGGTCTTTATCCAGCCCCTGTCCTTGGTTGCCTTTTGTTTTGGCATTGTGCTTTGGCGACAGTGATTACGCCAAATGCATTATGTATGACACATGAACTAAAACACCCAGAAATGGTTTGAAACCGAGCTGTCCAGCCACACAATCTTTCAATGTGAGAGACGTAGAGACAGAAAGAGGGCTGTGAGTCCTCTGTGCTCTCCTCCCTCCTATCCCCTGGATCCACCACAAATCAGTCATTAAAATTTATGCCACCTCTGGATGAGAAAGGACTGGAGGAAAAAAAAGAGACTGATAGTCCATGAAAAGAGTGATGTGAGAGAGGACAGGGAGAACGAGACAGGCAGAAAGAGAAGGAAGTCCCAGGAGGTGGATGACTTTTGAGCGGCTTCATCTCAAACTCTGGTCAGAGTCTTTCTGCTCCTGCCTAATTCATCCCATCACCATCCCTTTATCATCCCATTTCCCTTTCTCCTCTTTCACCGGCTATTCCTCACCTTCTTTCAATGATATATATATACATATATAAAAGATATCTCTTAATGCTGACTTTGCTTCAGAGTCACACACAGGCAGCCAGAGCAGACTGTTTCTTTCCTTGAATACAAAACTAAATGAAAAACAGATGTTCTGCACTCTGGAATCAGACTGATAAAACTCACTCTCCCCTTCCCACTCCCACTTTTTCCTACTCCCTTTATCCCTTGTTCCTTTTGTCTTTCTTTTTCCTCCTTTAATCCATCTTTTTACATGTATTGCTCGCTCCTTAGCTTCGTCCTTTCTCCTAGTTTCTATCATTTGTCTCACCCCTCGTTTTCTTTGTTTTGTCTCTGCTCATACTAGTCTCTCTCTCTCTTTCTCTGGCAGGGTGCTGATACTGTAGTTGAGTTTGGACAGGATATTTTGGCTGATCTCTTTCAGGTTCTGGTACACTGGTTTCCAGTGTGGCTCTGTCCCGCACGCTAAACACCACTCATAAATCAAACCACAGCGAGTAGCTCTGTGTGCGCCTCGCCAGCGTGAAGCCACATCGGCACTTCCTCTCTCGCTGTACTCACGAGGACCATCCGGTGAATGCTACTAACCTCAACCACATGCCCAACCCCAATCTAAATGTCAACCATAACCCTATACTTAATTTTGTTCCTGAAACGCTTTAAAGAAAACAACAAAATTAAAAACAACCTTTTCCATCTTGCTGGCCATCTTTCATGCCTCATTACACCCTCATTTTTAATAAACCAAAATATATTTTCTATCAAAATCTCATTACTTTTAGTTCCTTCAAAGCCAAGTGTCTTAAATGATTATCTCAGTGTATACCAGAAGGCATAAATAACACTTCCAACCCATAAAACTTTCACATATTTCTAAACAATGCTGCCTCACAAATTAAAGCTTGATTTCAGTTAATTAAATAACCCCTCTCTTCACAATAACCTATTTCAACAAGAAATCAGATTAACCACTTCATCCTCTGAATGAAAAACTATTTTAGCTTTCCTCTGTAGAAAAGTAGCAAAACCCACCTTATAGCTCATAGTAGGACCACCTATTAAAATATTATATTTTAATTATTTAGTCAATTCAGAAAATAGTTTAATACTTATGAGCTGTGGTTTTGAAAAGGGTAATTTATGGGTCTTTTCCTTGGCTGGGTGCAGCGACTTCTTGCAGTCTTTTCATGACTGTGAGGTTGCCAGACAACAGCTGTTTCCAGGCTATATGCTAAGATAAGTTAACCACTTGGTGGAATCAGCTGGTTTTCTGGCAACCTCAAAGTCACAAGACTTCAGGAAGTCACGGTCTTAGTCAAGAAACTGGCAGGAAAGTGAGTACGTGTATTCACAAAAATCTATTCCTTTATAGTCATAAACCTAAAATACCATGGAAAAGTCAGCACCTCACCACACAAAGGCTGAAAACACAACAAAAACAATGATTTAAGTACAAAAACCGCAATATCAGCCTCTCTTAAATAAGCAAATATAAGAGGGCGCACAGAAACATGTATTTAGTATTTAAAAAAAAATCCCATTAGCCTCTGTCCGTGCGAGGGCAGGGAAAGTAATATGTCTGGGTGGCCAAGCAAGAGATATGCAATAATTCCAGGTCTGCACATTTTCAGCCGTCAAAATAATCTATTGGAGGCTAGTCGACAGTGGAAGTGTTGCTCTCCCTCCCTCTCTCTTTGTGTCTGTGACGGGCTAAATGCAGTATGGTGTCAGTCTACAGCAAACTCTGCACACAACAGTTTACAACCAATGTACACAGAGGTAAAAGTAAAAAAATAAAAAACAACCGGTGAGGTGATTTAGCAGCAGGTTGTACATCAACCATACAGGGACACGCAAAGTCCTTGACTGTCAGGAGAAGAAAATAGTACCTTTAACTGCCCCAGCTCCTCCCCCTCCTTCTCTAGCCTTTACAGCATCCATCTATCCGTCTACCTATTCATCCATCCATCTGCCCATCCAACCACCCATCCATCTTTCTTCCCTATTTTGCCAGACAGTGCGCCGCACTGCTGCGTGATTGAAACACATGCAGCCAAACATCACTTTTGATTTTATGACACAGGCTTAAAGACAGAGAGAGGGCGAGAGAAATAGAAAATATAGGCAATGATTGACCTGTTGCTTGGTTAAAGTCGTCGCAAAACTGTCACCACCAATGATTGCCTTGTATTTATCATACTGATTCTGTTTATTATCTCACACTTTTATGTATTGTGCTGTTTTATGTGGTGCAACTGTTGTTCTGTGGTTGTTTTTTGTCCATCTGCCCAGGGACGTACTGCATACTGCAGTTTTGCTACTACAGTGGTCTATAATGGACGGGAATCACATGTCTTGTGTGATTGTCCTTTAAGAAAAAAAACTATTAGTTCTAGGTTTCATTATATGACCTTCTTTCCGTGCATTAACCAGAAAGCTGCTGTTTATCTGTCAAGGCAGTATGAGAAACTGTTTGCAAATAGCCAATGTTTTTTCCTTTCTATTTTTTCCTTTTCTGTCCTTTAATTTCTTACTTTGACCAAGCAAGCAAACAAAAATCTGGTAGTGAAATGTTCTCTATTTCTATATCTATATAGAGATCTATCTATATATTTCCATCTTCTTGGATTGTAATGCTACTTTCCTCAACCAGAAGTGCATTTGGAGAGCACAAAGGTCAACCAAGACCAATGCCCTACCTCGCAATTTTAAAGAAAGATCTGCACAAAAAAAATAATGGATTATTCCTGTGGCCATGCTCCACCTGTCCACTAAGTTTCATGAAATTCGGCTCGGTGGTTTTTAATAATCCTGCTGGCAGACAAACAGACTAACGGCACTGAAAACATTACCTTGGCCGATTCTCTGCCCCTTTGGCGGAAGTAATTATGTCTCTCTCCCCTTACATAAATAAAAAGCTCTCACTGTCCTATCATTGACTGACAGTACGTTGTGATGCAGCACAGAAAGAGTACGATCTCCATCCACCTTGTCCTACTTCTCGGCTAGCTTAGCAAGCCACCAAGCAAAAATCTAGTGATAACATCAGTTTACAGGTTCGACACAGATGCAGTATTCACAAGTTGAATACTGCGTATTAAAGAGCATAAAAACCTGCAAATGTCAAACCAGTTTAGATCTGTTTTGTGATGTTTATCTTCAACATCAATGCTAACATTTTTTAATGTGCTTTATGTCTGGTGGCCCTGCTGGATCAGCTGTAAAACATGTGGACTGTTACACCCTTTCAGAGGCTTTAAAACTAAAGAAATATTCTGCTTTCTAAAGACCCATCTATCCATCCATCCATCCATCCATCCATCCATCCATCCATCCATCCAGACTCGTAACAGCAGGTTTTATAAGTGCGTATGTCAAATGGATTCCTTCCAGTTCACAAGAGCAAAAAAGTAAATCATAATTTTCATTCTTCTGATCCACTACCGGTTCCTCCTCCACACTGCCTCTTCACCAACAACCAAATTATACAAGTCCAATGTCAACCACTCATGAATAAACAAGATGGATACACTTTGTGGGTCTCAAAAGAGGCCAGTGAAATGTTTTACTATAAACTGCTGATCAGATATTTATCATGTTGGCGTCGTGCACTTGTCTAATTCTAGATTAGCAATTGATTATCAAGGGGATGTTGCCCCAGCAGGTCATGCAGGTCAATTTGATCTGGGCAGTCTTGAACAACGCACTTGAGGAGTAAGAGGAGATATGAAAATTATTGCTTCTGCACCTGCTTGGCTAGACATTATTGACGAAGTTACAAATCTGTCCTCTGTGACTGTGAGTTAGAGAACTAATAACGTCTTTATATAGCTGTGCCCACCCATGTGCTTTCAGACTGACCAAACAGCACAGTGGCTGATCTCACTAATTAGTACAACTTCTTCTGGAGAAGAATTAACAGCTGAAACCTCCTGCTGCTGGAGTGCTTGATTGGAAAGCAAATCTGCACAGTTTTGTTCCTTTGTGGTTCATTATTATAGACAATGAATCACATCGGGCAGAAAATTAGTGCTGCATCATTAAGGGGCTGAAACTTGAAGTATGTTTAACTTTGGGTCACGCCCCAATCAGTGATGTTACAACTGGTGTTTTTCCATAAACTCTTAAAAGAAAAAACCCTCTACTGTGATGTAACTCATTGGGGTGCAGCCAGAAGAGCAAAGTCAACAGAAATTTAATTACAGTGTAGCACTGCTCTCTGTGATAAAGTGTTGATTGGCCTTTGATTAACCAAGACCAAGTCCTTTGCAGATTATGAATCTCTACAGTTTTTCCTTTTATTTTCCCATTTAGAACCCATTAATCCAAAATCATTTTATTAGTAGTAATTGTAATATTCTTTCTTCATTTTTCTTTTGGGCCTTTTGCACTTTTTTTTTTTGGCTTAACCGTGTACATAAACTTCACCATCTTTAATTAAGCATGTTTGGTTCATAGCTTGCATTGTTCTCATCCATGTTTGACACCTTTATTTAAGAACGAGAGTCACAAAAGAGTCAACCATGATCTTGTATAAAGCAAAGAGCGTTTGGACCCAGTGACTCAGTGAGCTGGGAATACAGTTTCACACTTTTTTTTGTGCTTCTAACAGACATTTGTGAGTCTTCAAATCAACTAAGCATGTGTTGCTGTTTTGCTGTTAGCGTGCTGTTCTAGAGGCTCAACAGAGCACTTCTATTTTGAAAGACGAGCAGGAGAAACAGTTGCAGTAAAAACATGGTTATTGTCCCCAATATGTACACAAATGTCAACAACTGTGCTGAAACAAAATACAGTTACAGGCAACACAGACACTTGCATGGGCTCTTGAAGTATGTCTGACAATTTTAAAATTCATAGTGCTGAATTTTCCGTTAACACTAGATGCTTGAGTCACAGCATTAAAAAAACACAGGTGTCCGATAATAATATATCACTACTGCAGTGCTCCACATTAGAATATATGAAGTTAACGAGAACAAGATGTAGTCAATGCAGTAGTGAAGCAGCTTAGACTGAGCTGGTTGTGGTGACATTTGTGAGTTCTCCCCTATAACAAGAGTAAACTGGGTGTTATTACCGACTGTGTGTGTGACTTACTTGAAACCAGGTGAAACTGTGGCACAGCTGCTAGACTTTAGCCAAATGCAGTAAGGGTCCCGTGAAGACAAACAGCTCCTGTATAGCACAGACAGACAGACAGACAGATAGTTAGTGATGGAGGGAACTGTAGAGAACAGTATGTGTGAAGAACATTGAGTCCAGCGTTTGTGAGTTTGTAATGAGACACTACACTGCCATGAACAACTCCATCACTTTCCAAAACTTTGCCTTAACAAAGGGTAGAGAAGGGCCGCCATTTGGCTCGCTTAGTTAAGGCGTTAACATGTGGGCGCAGGTCGCCAGCAGCGGTCATGAGTTCGAGTCCGGCTCAAGACCCTTTGCTGCATGTTACTCTCCTCTATACCCTCTCTCTCTCTCTCTCTCTCTCTCTCTCTCTCTCAATAAAAAAGGGAAAAACTCCCCCCAAAAATACTTTAAAAAAACCCCCCCAAAGGATAGAGAAACAAGGTCCACGTGTAGCCTGGTATACACCCTGTGATGATAATTTTAGTGTCCCATTAGGCAAAGAAAGGAACGTCAAATAAACACATTAAATTCAACATGAAAACGCTGCATTTCTTTTTCATTAATTGCAATGAAAACAGTTATTTAACAAGTATCTCTAATGGACAAAATGAAAGCAGCATTACTGAAACTGCAGTATAAATCTCTTCACGCGACCCCTTTTTATGCGAATGAGCTTTACTGTTTATAAAATCTGCTGACGTACAGAGATGTGAGATACTTAAATATATTATAACTACATTTTTATGGCTGGATTATTACACATACTTCTTTCAAAACACACATTACTATTTCTGCAATGCATCTATGTACGGTTTAATTACATAATTAGTTATGTTTATCAGTGTACCATAACAAAAAAGGACTTTCAAGTATTCCGACATTATTGCATTCTCCATAACAGAGATGAACATAAATAAACATAAAAAAGACACAAGTTAGATCACAATCAGATTAGTTTTTGATTAGATTGTGGATTATGGGCTTGTTTTTGTTTTGCTACAGAAATGAAGGGATAAAAAAGGGCATGTTTTGTACTTGTCTGCATTTATTACAGGCTTTAAAGTTCCAATCCATCTGTTTTGATCATATGGATTACAAGCATAATTGAAAAGTTTAACTTAGTAAAAAATGGCCTGTTGATTTTTTGAGTTTACATAAACACCACTGATGTAAAACAAACCTTCAATAAAATTAGAAAACTCACACTTCATATTCTATGGTCAACACCATTCAGAATTAGCCTTGTCCCAGTTTGTAATGTTGATTTTAACATGAAGTGCTTTCCAGAGATAAATGATTGATCCTGTCCTGAGTCAAAATAAAAAACAAACAAAACAAATTGCAGTATGAAAACAGAAATGTTATTGGAAATCTGGGTCTAAAATGTATTGTATCCCTTCACACATTTAAGCGAAAACAGAGTAGGTTAAGTTGCTCTTTAACCCTCTGAACCACAAAACCTGCCAATGGCTTTGAAAGGCATATTATCTTTTAAAAATGACACCATTTAACAGAAGCAGAAACTGTAAAAAACAGAAAGGATGTTTTCATCTGTGACATGCCATTCCATCCATTAACTAGTCTCTGTAAAAAAAATAAAATAAAATTCTGTGCTCCCTAGCACTTGTTACTGGCACTCGCATTTGTTTTTCGGCTCATAGGTGTGAAGACAAAATAAAAATCTAAGCAGGAAAATATCAACAGTAATAATATTTTTCCAGGATGGGGAACATTTGTGGGCACTGTAAAATGTTGTATGTGTTGATTACAGTTTTTTTTTCTTTTAATTAAAGAAGCTCAAATCTATTTTTTTCTTTTTTTTCTAAATTAATTATATCATTAGAGATTTGTTATGCACAAAATACATTTTTGAGTTCTAACCATGATCATGCTGTTACCATAGCAGTACAGGATTTAGTTTTGCACTGAAAAATGAGGACACAGTGAGTAAAATTTTTGATTATAATAACTTAGTTTCCTGGTAATGACCAATTATTGTCATGAATATTGTAGCAGTTTCCAGTTTTACAATTAGAGTTTGTCTGTTTACATTCAAACTGTACCTTTAAGCCAGGATGGCTGATGAGAGCAAACACTTTACCACCAGTCTCCCGTTAACAGTCAGCAGACAGATTAATCACCTGATTTTACTTACTGCACTGTATGTCAGCTTTGTGATTTAGTGAATTATACGATGAGTGGACATGTTTACCTCCTCCCTTTAAAGCAGTCAGCATTAGGCACTATCAATAGCCATTAGTCTCATTCCCTACAGCATAAAATCCCAACAGAACCACAACATTCAGTACTTTTCTTCCACTTTGAAATCCACACTTCATTTCTGTTGATGAAACTCTTCCAATGATCTGCTGTCAGTAGCTCTGCCAGTTTGATTCAAGTCTGTCAATTTTAATCCTTCACTTTGGAATGAGCTGCGCAGATCTCATGGCCTTCACTGTGCCACTGTGCAATTGCAAAACAAGATTGCGTGTCAGTGAGAGATGAACAATACTTTTCACAGCTGCAGAACTTTGTGAGTCTGTGGTATTCACCCAGCAGCACCTGAACAAGCCTGAAGTACAGAGTGACAACAGAATAACAACAAACAACAGTAATGCTTAGCTGCTTTTTGTGTTGTTTTTAGCCGCTTCCACTGAATAATACCATCAGAGGCAAAAGTAAACAAAGAAACAAAAAAAAAACATCTGCAGTTTGCTGGCGCTGGGTGGAAGCTCATGTCAAACCCAAACCTTCAAGGCAGCCAAGGAAGTAGTTTTAATGAGGATCCTGTGACCTGTTTTAAACATCTAAAATTATTTACGACTATCTAAAACTGAGCGTGCAGGTGTGTGCATCTTGATCCCCAGTCTGTAAGAATTGTAGAGAAATCCCACCGAGAACATATCGGTGTGCGACTCCAGAACAGAGGAAAATCAGGATAGAAACTTTTCTCCCCCCTGCTATGCCTGAAGCTGGCAACTGAGTATAAGTGCATATATGTGTCAAAGTATTACAAAAAACTCTGTATTTATGCAACTATTCTTCTAACTTTTTATGGAAAAAAACACCCAAACAAACAAGAAAAGCAACTACTCTAACTTGGTGGGATAAGCCACCACAGAAAGAAGTTAAGACTAACTTAAAACTTCTACAAAAACAAAAAGTCTTCCAAAATGACAAAATACAATTGCCATTGTCTTTTTCTGAGCTGATGACCTTATCAGCATCATGTCATCTGTCAGTACTTTCCAAAACAGCAATTTCTGTACTATGCCATTGCCAACCCATCCATAGACCCTGACCTCCTCCCCGTGTACACTTTGAGTCTCTACAGCATCGTACAACTTCTGCTTTTCCTCCTATGGACAACAGCCACGATTCTTGCTTTGTCAAATAAATGCAAACATGCATAGTTTGCTTTGGGCATTTTCACAAACACCTGATATTGTTGATACTTTTTTTTTGTTCTCTTTGGATGACACTCTGTTATGCAAACACACTGCAAATCATGTAGGTTTAGTGAAGCTCATGTAGTCAAGTTTGTTTTTTTGAGGATTACTTTCAATAGTGGATTTGTGTTTCATAATAAATCCCGTGAGGTGTCTTTAGGGTGTGTTAGTGAGGATGTTTGTGTGATGAGAATACTTAGTAAACAAACATTTTTTGGCTGACAGACATAATAAAATAAAATAATTTTCAATAGCATAATTGTCAACTTTAAGGGGAAATGATTTGCAGCACATTTGCAAACAATAAACATTAGCGATGCAAATTTTAAACAATTTTCTTAACCAACAGTCAGTCATGCTATCAATCAATTATTAGCCTTTAATCTTTAGGATGAATTAGGTACAGTGAACATTTTTCCGTGAAGCTGATTAATCCATTTTTTAACCATAGATACTTAACATTCGCAGCAAAAATTTCTTGGTTAGATTAAACAGTCAGCGACAGAAACAC
This sequence comes from Chromis chromis, assembly GCA_900302755.1. Classification (NCBI taxonomy): domain Eukaryota; kingdom Metazoa; phylum Chordata; class Actinopteri; family Pomacentridae; genus Chromis; species Chromis chromis. The sequence goes on from OMNN01051370.1 coordinate 35,017, forward strand.
TCTCCAGGTAAACTTGACTCACTGTCAATATGTGAGCTGGCTAGAAGTCATGATGGTCACTCATTACTATCTAAACCCTCTTAACGCTCTCTGCTTGCCAACATGGAACTGCCTGTAGTCCGTGCAACCGCCTCCTCACATCGTTACAGTTTTAAACACAGCAAACAAGCTACAGTCTTCAATCTTGTTAAAAATGCTGAATGTCCACCTTGTGGCGCAACCAGGTACTACACCTAATGTACAAAACAATCTTAAATCAGTTACATTAACAGAAATTATTCAATTAATGATTAAGCATTAACATTAACCAGTATACATATCAAAAACAAATCTAAAATACATGTGGTGTTGCATTCTTTGCTATGGGATATCGACACCTCTGGGATATCGACACCTCAAAATGCGTAGGAAGTAGAAAATCTGAACTTAAAAGAAAACAAACTTTCTTTTCATGACAAAAGCAGTGTTTTGTGCTTTGTTTTTTCACACCATCCCAGACTGAGGACTTCTGTGCATAAACCTAAAATGACTCACACCCCTGTGTGTGACTGCCCGTTATAACACTGCATAATGCAGCTTTAATAAATCATTCATGCCTTAGCCATAAGGTATATATGCATCTCTTTCCACTCAGTCTGCCTGCCTCCCTCCCCCCTTCATTACAGGCATTCATCTACACCTACATGACAGGAACGGACCTCAGCACTGAAGTACTAGAAAAAGAGGCTAGTTGGGTCCAGCTGTGCTTTCGGTAAGAGATGTGCAGTTGAGTCATTTGTTCTTTGTCTGAAGTTGCTGTCATATGTGAAATTTATATGCAACATGGGTCTGTGTGTGTGTCCCTCGCCAGTCTTAAAACCTTTAGACTTCTCTTTGTCATATTTTGATGAGCACAGAGGTGTGTAGGTTCGCCTGCAGTCATGGCGTGCAAGGAACGTCCATTAGCTGCTGAGGACTCATAACTTCCAGCTGCCATGTTGAGAAAATCTTGGGAATAACAGAAATAACTTACTGGAAATGGTTTCAGCAAATATGATGCTGCTGGTGAACAACTATTCAAGGACTATAACATTTTGTACATTTACTTGATTCTAAATATGTCTAAAAAATTCATAGTACTGCTGTTTTGATATGTTATTTATAATGATTTGAAGTTATATCTGCGTTCTGCCAGGAACTGTCTCTCACATACAAATTTGTGTTGGCCATCGTTTATCTGTAATTAGAAAATTGCACCAACAAGTGAGTTGTAGATGATATCTCTACAAATAAGGTCAGCAGGCAACAAAAATCAGCAGAGAGATAGTCAGACAATCAACAGCTTGTTTTGCAGGAGAAAATGAAGGTAATCAATAAAATGATCATCCTAACTGTTCAAACATCCATCACAGTTTACAGATTGACTTCCTGCTTTAAGTTTGACCTCCTGTGCTGACTGCAGTTCTGCGAATAGGGGTCCTGTGTGATAAGCAGTAATAACTGCCATTTTAGGTGAGCTTTATTTTGGTTTTACATCAAAATACAGTAGTTTGACACTGTCGTCCAAAGAAAAACGACTGCACCCATCGCTTCAGCAAATGTCGACATATGTTTATGTTCAAGTGAGAAATCTCTCCAGCAGGAGCAGGAATTATGACTCTTGTCTGTAGGGAGCAGAGGACCAAACAATAAAACTTGCTACCGAAGGCTGTCTTTTACCGTCTCCTATCAGCGGTCATTGCTGGTATCCTTCAACCATGACCATTATATGCTCCCCTAACCTCAAACAAGGTATACTGTATTCCTTAAGCAAACCCTAAACATAGTGGGGTTGGATGTGTCAGAAGTTGTATATTTGCAACAATGATTTCTCAAGGTTTTGGACTAGTAAATGAGGTCATCAGGGTTGTCAGATCAATATAGACTTAAACACTGATAAAAAACACTGACAGATGAAGTGAATAATATTGATTATCTCATTACAATGGCACCTGTCAGGAGGTGGGATATATTAGGCAGCAAGTGAACAGTAACTGTGTTAGAAGCAGGAAAAATGGGCAAGTGTAAGGTAAGTGTAAGGATCTGAGAGATTTTTTATATTTTTTTAAGATTTATTTTTGGCCTTTTATGCCTTTATTAGATAGGACAGTGGATAGAGTCGGAAACGGGAGAGAGTGGGGAAGGACATGCGGTAAACACCCGAGGTCGGAATCGAACCCAGGACAGCCACTGCGCCTTAGCACTTGGGTCACGCGACATAACCGTTAGGCTATCGGGGCGCCAGGATCTGAGAGATTTTAACAAGGACCAAACTATGATGGCTGGATCATATTGTTGATTATGTTAGAAAGGTGTCCGAACACACATTGCATCACAGATTGCTGTTTATGGAGCTGCATAGCAGTCGGAGTGATCGGACCAGAAGTGCCTAGTGGGCAAGTGAACATTAAAACTGGACCTTGGAGCAATGGAACAAGGTAGGCCCCGTCTGATGATCTACATTTATATCATGTACGCGCAGGTGCTAATTCCTCATTTATTTGGGGAAGAAATGGAAGCAGGATGCAATATGGGAAAAGGGCAGAGGTAGTGTGATGCTCTGCCGCACTGCAAACATTGTTTAGGGATGGTTTGAGGAACATTAGCAAGAGTTCAAGGTGTTAACTTGGCCTCCAAATTCCTAGAATCTCAGTCCAATCGATGGTCTGTGGGACATGCTGAAGAAACTAATGTGATCCATGGCGGCAGCATCTCGCAACTTCTAGGACTTAAAGAATATGCTGCTAACTTGGTCTTGGTTCTGATACCACGGGACACGTTCAGAGGTCCTGTGGAGTTCATGTCTCAACAGGTCAGTGCTGTTTTGATGGCATGATGGGGACCGACACAATATTAAGCAGGTGGTTTTAATAGGGCTGATCGGTACATGTGTTTTTCTGGTGAGTAATAACAAACGGCGCCTTTGGATTTCATTACAGTTCTGACGTCTTCTAGATTTCAGCAATTACTTTGATATACTACAATATTATCATAAGCTATAAAAAGAACAACCAAACCTATAAAAATAAGATCCAAGCTGTAAATAACTGGAATGACCCTTTGAAGCACCACAACTTATATCTTGAACTAAATCAGCTGTACTTTATAGGTGACAGAAAAATAATATACATTTATCCAAGTGCAGTTGCAAGTATGAGCAAGTTGAATCAGTTCATGTAAAAAAAAAGAAAATATCTTTGGGAGCTGAAAATCCCTTGATCTACAGATTTTTAAGGGTTTGGGGCCTCTTCTGCCCTTTTATTGTATTTTTATTATTAAAATTCCCATTTCATACAGTTTCTTGCCGCTGTTCAAAACAGAGCATTTTCTGAAACCTAATATTGGCAGCAGGGCCTCAAGTGAAAAAACAAACCTGATGGCACAGGCTACAGTGAGAGAGAGAGAAAGAGAGAGAGAATCAAGCTAAGAGAGAGAGAGAGAGAGAGAGAGAGATGGAGTAAATCTCATCTGGAGGGAGACAGATTCATTGGTGTGGTTAAGGAGGATATGGCGGCTGAAACCTGACCTCCTGGCCAGTGCTGATGCGGCTTACGGGGCCCCTAATCCCAGGATGAGGTGTGCTGTAGCTCTAGTCTTCAAAAAGGATCTAGGGATGTAGCTGGCCCGTGAGCTTAAGTAAAACGGGTCCTATCCATTTTCTACCCGTTCCTTCTTTTCCTTTTTCTCTGTCCTCCTACTTCAGGGAAAAAAATAAAAAAAACGGTGGCCACCATTTCTGGCTCCCAGCCAATCAGCTGGATCCAATTTATGACTAAACGATGTTGAGAGCTTCTCCAGGCCTTTGCAATGAGGGGTTAGCATGCTATGGGGGTATATGCATTCCCTGGGGGAGCTGGGAAGTAATCCTTTCTCTGGCTTGAAGGGGTTAGAGAAAAGGGGGGGAGTTACGAGGGGCCAACATTCCTGACAGCCCCAAAAATAGATCCCAAAGCTGGAGCGCAAGTACATTAGCTGAGGCTAAAACATGGTCTGACAAAACAAAACTCTGCAGACAAAGAGAGACGCTGGAAAGCTCTGCTGTGCTCTGCTTATAAACGTGTTCCAGGGGCAATGTTTTTCTTTGTACTGTTTAAAGAAGTTACAGAAGATAGTGACCTATGGCGACTATGTTTGTGGGCTGATAAGGTGATGATTACAAAAGGTGTGTTCTTCTTGTTTTTTATACACATTCTCACTTTGTGCATGAAAAACCTTAAGTGGAAATTTGTCTTTTAAGGTGGGCTTAAAAGACAAATAAAAAACTTTAAGCTTAAAATTGGTATATTTTATTAAAATCTCTTCTAAAAACTGTAAGTTTTTTTTTAAGATAATTTGTTGTTTTATGACATTGTGACACTGCACAAAATACAGTTTTGAGTTTTCCTACTTCTAGCCATTGTAGTGCTGTTCGATTGAGGTGCAGGACTTTTATATTGCAGTGAAAACTGAACTCACAGTGAAGAAAAACGTGACGGGAGCAAAAAAATGCCCAGAAACTGCTTGGGCTTGAGAGAACAAATGTCATTATCCCTGCCTTTTCTCTTTCAAAAAAAAGAAGAAAAAAAAGAAAAAAAGAAGCAGCTGATTTCTGCCATCCATAAGCACGACTTAATCTAATCAGCTTTTTACACATGTGCAAGAAAGACTTCAAACAGAAAAGTAATAATACAATAACTAGATGAAAGAGATACTTAAATGCTGATATTTTTTTGTATACAAAATAATTCCATCTTAAGCCTGACTAAAGTTAAATGAACACAAAGAAGCACTTGACATTTGAAAAATTTGACAGTAAGTAACAACGGTTTCAAAATAGAGAAATCAAATAAAGAGAAATCTGATTACTGACTTGTTGCATGCACACACATTTACAGTTCATGTAAATATGTTTTTGGATTTCCTGTGTAACCACCTTTCTCTGAATAACCACATTTCTTACTAGCTTGTAAACAACTTAATGGTATAAACCCAATAAAACTTGCAGAAACTACATTTAATAAGATAGAATTTGAGGCATATATGCTTGCCATTTTAATTTTAATTTACCAGTTAACATCTGCACACCAGAAATGCTCCTTATTACAGCTGTATAAAAACATGGGGTCATGTAAAATCAGACCTGAAGGTCAGGCAGGAATCTGAAGACCATCAGCTTATAAAAATGCTCAATTTTTTACCACAGCATTTCATATGTATAAGCCACACTGCGCTCTCCCGCTGCTTAGTTTAATCTTGCGCTCTCTTACCTGCCAATACCACAAATAACTTCAGAGTGCTTTTTGTGGTAAAGTGAGCCAACCAAACTCCAGGAATCAAGCAGATAATAGCATAACATCTGTTCTCTGGCACGGGCTTTTGTCCAAAAGCCTATAACAGCATTGCGAGTGGACACATTCCTTAAATTGGTAGCTGCAAAGGAAACTACTTGAGTTACCTGGCAGTGTGAGTGCCATTTTCTTCATGGCACATTTCAAGGAAACCTACAATCCAAGCAGTGTTACTGGGCTGTAGCACAGTTTCTGTGACTTTTAAAGATTTTCCAGAGATTCATTTTTGTCCACACAAACACCTTTTCCTTACAAGTCTACAAGTGGCCTTTCAATATCCAGCATTTCATGGGGTTTTGTTCCCAGCTTAATCCTTATACTCTTGAAATTGCCTTGGACAAAACTAACAGCAGCTTAAGAACTGCACTGTTAAGGGCTTACTTACTTTCATTATCTATAAATCTATCAATCACTCAATCTATTAAGTTCTCAGAGTTGACGTTTGGTACAAATTGCAGAACTATTTAATCTACAAAGACAGAAAGTAGAGAAAATCTATGCATGTGTGAATCTAGAAGCAGCAGACACTCAAAAGTTTGAAGACTACAACTTTTAATATTGATGTTCTTGAGCACCCACAGAGGATAAAATTAGCTGCAAGACAGGGAATACAAGCCCTTTCTTTGTCAGTGGTAATGTTTTACTCTACAGGTCACTCACTTCTTGCAGTTGCTGTACTCAGAGCAGCGGCTGAGCGGCACACGGATCACACAGCTGGAGAACGCCACGAACAGCGCATGATGATCCCGGTCCAACTCAAGACCCAGCACCCTCCTGTCCTCCCCTCGCAGGTTGCATCTAGGAACACAGAAAAAAACACCAACTGTCAGGATCAGACGTTTTCGATTTTGCTTCATTTTTAAATCAGCGATGCAGACGGCTGGCACAGTCTGAAAATTATACAGAAAGCCGGCTGTGAATCAAACTCCATGCAGATAGACTTTCAAGCTGTGCAGTCAGAAAACAAAAGACATAGAAAAGAAAGCATCCCCTCTAGCTGTACAGGGTGATGCAAAGTGTTACAATAGACCAAAGAGTGGGTGGGCAGGACAGATCAAGGCAGAACAAGAAGAGGAGGAGAAGAAGCAAGAGTGGAGAGCAGGAAAGAACAGAGAGATACTAAGTAAAGAATAAATAATGAATAAATAAAAGAGTAAAGGAAAAGAGGAGAGACAATTACTGAAAAACATGCAGCACTTAACACAGAACAATAACATAGAATATTGATTGTCTGACTTGTTAGGGTTGTAGACGTCAATGTCCTCCAGGAGTTGGGTGCTGAAAGATGCATTGGCTCCCTCTGTGCTGGCCAGGATCTTCAACACATGGCCATTGTCTGAGCCCAGAAAAACCACCGTGTAGTTTTTATACGGCCCTGCTGACGTATCCACTGCGATCTGGGTCAACTTAAACCTAGATAAGAAACAAGAAAAAAATAACCATTATAAAAGAAACAATGTTCAAAGTATAGACATATATAAGGAAGAGATGCAAACTCAACAGGCACACTGATCAAGATCTAGAGCGAAGATTATCTAAACTGAAGCTGTCATGTCACTTACTTCCTGGTTAGCATCTTAACATTGTTGTTTTGCTTTGTTAAAGTCGATTTTTGGTGGTAAACAAAACAAACAGTGGGTGAGCTCATTGTATTAATCATCGGTATGCAATCAGTCACTTCATCTGCCAACCCACCAATCCCTTCCTCCATCGCCTACTGTACATCCTTTAATACCTTCATCCTATTAATTCATCTACTAATCATCCATCCACCCACAGCCATTCTATCGATGCATCCTTCTTGTTGTTTCGCCACTTTTCTCGACACATTGTCGTCTCTTTAAAAGGCCCAGCTTTCTATTTTCTGTTTGTATTTATGAGGAAGTCCAGTCAACTGCTGCTTTGTTTGGAGCAACACTCTGATTCATATTCATCCAGCTCCACAAGGTTACACCTGGGAGGTGCCCAGTATCACCACAGCCGTCTACTGCTGGCTCCACTGGAGCAGTTGAGGATTAAATGCTGTGCTGAAGGGCACCTTGAGTCCAGTGGTTGTTGAAAGAGGATAAGCTTTACTCATTCATTTTCTCTGCCTGCATTTTCCCTCTCTGGCCAGGGATTTGAACAAACGTACTTCCTCTAATAATTCTTTTGGCTTCACATTCCATCCAGATTCTTCTATTAGGGACACCAGCGGCAGCTCTTGTGCCCTCCCTTCTCCCTCAGACCCTCCCAGATGGTCCCACACAGGCTGGTGTGTTTACCCACATGGACAAGACTGGCACATCCCTGCAATGACTCGGCAGTGCTGCGTGATGTGCTTCTGGTTAGATTTCATTTTTGCAGCGTACCTCTGGGGAGAGGCGAGGCAGATGTGATGTTTTTGGCGCCAGATGCGAAGTGGTGCATGTTTCCCCAGTGTGATGCCACTGCAGTGTCTGGCTGGCTGCCAGCCTGCCTCTGTGTAATCTTGTATACTATGCGCCTGTACCTGTTTGTGTGTGTGTGTGAAGGCTGAATCTGCGATGCGTATCTGCTGTGTACATCCATGTCTGAGGTTTATGTCGTACTGCCTGAAACACTTGTGACACTTATCGCCGATTCAACATTCACCCTATCATCATCTGATATCAGTGGATTCTCAAATGTCACAACATGCTCACTCCCACACAGAGTGTCTTCCGCCCTTCGATGTGTGCTGCAGTGGAGCGTCTGCAGGTCAGCACTCAAGGAAGATCCTCTCCCCATGCACCATGTCTTTGATGTGGGCTGAGATCGACTGTTGAATAAATCCGATGAGTTTTAATGAGGGACAAGGTTGTGTGTTCCACCTGAGCTCACTCATCGATATCAATCACAGTTCCGAGTATGAAACATGGCTGGTACTCTGTGTTGCTATAGAAAATATTAAATGCAAACAAACCATTAAAGAACCTACCCTGGCATTTTCTCTTAAAAGCCTGTTTTATAACTATAGCCTGGCTCTGAATGACAACACACCAGTTATGTTTTTAATGATATAAGATGTATAACGTGGTTTACTGGATTATATCAGAAACATTTTGAAAACTGCCGAGTTGACTTTAAGCTAGGAATTATCACAATTTATATAGTTGCAAAATATTGTTGTTTAAAACTCCAAAATAGATGTGGTTTTAGAGCAGAAACAAACATTATTGCTAAGTTGACTGAAAGAAATGATTATTTTAGTCTAATTATTTTGATATTTGATTTACTGTGCTTTATCTTTTCTGGTCAAACATTTTCTTGTTCTAGCTTCTTCAAAATGCAGATTTGCTTGTTTTCTCGGATTTTAATAAATATTTTGGGTTTTTTCGACAGGCCAGACACGGCAAGACATTTAAGGAGCTTATGTTAGAGTTTTGGAAGTTATACAGACCTTTTTTCACAATTGTCAAAGGTTTCACTGATCACATGATTAATTATTTAAGGAAATAATTATTAGTTAAAGGCCGACATATTTAAATGGCCAGCATGTAGTAGCAGTGTAGGAGAACCTAAAATGCAAAAGGCCCTTACCAGAGCCAGTGATTGGTTTATCCATTCTGGGCTACTGTAGAAACATGACAAGCTCTGTGGAAGAGGACTTGCTTCCTATGTGGATATAAATGGCTCATTCTAAGCTTAAGTACATGACTTGTAGTTACAGGTGATTATACACCAATTAAAACATACTTGAATATTATGCTCCTTTATAAAATACACTAAATGGGCACAAGATAAGCAAATGCCTTCATTAATTAGCTGACGATGGTTAAAAAAAAATCAAAGTCATAAGTCCATAGATCGTCTTGAAAATGGTTGTTTTCTTTGACCCACAATCCTAAACTCAAAGAAATTAAATTTACAATGATATACAATATGGTTGTATGATATTACAATGATTCTGTTTTACAATGCTGAAACACAAAAGCCAGCACCAGTGCATGTTTGCCATTCATGCTTGAAGAACTGCTTACGACATTAACCGACTCTCTAAAGTATGTATTAAGTATCTGTTTATTATTTTAGCACCACTAGATACAAGGTTGAGTCAGTTTTCAATAAGGGATACACTCAGCTCAGTAATATTAGTTTGTGTGGATGCTGAGAGCTGCCATTGGCCTCTTCTTGGTGGAATTTTTCAGAGTGTATATAGTGCCTGCAGGTTAAGAAGTAAAGGCTGAAAAATTGTTGATAAAGTGAGCGAACCTAAGTGTAGACTTCTCACCTGAAAGCTTTTGATGCTATGCTCCTTTCAATAAGACGTCATGCTGTGCAAGACGAAATCTACTCCATCACTTGTTCATCCATCCTTTTATCAAAATATATCTACCTGCTGGTGGTGCGGGTGAAGTAGGGTCTGTCGTTGACCGAGGGGACGGACTCGTCCATTAGCGGATACGACTTGATGAAAGTCAGGGTGTCGTCAGGGAAAGTGGTGGACGACTTGTATGCGGCTGCTGAACCCTCGCCGGCGCAGCAGCCCGGCCTGTACAACAGCAGAGAAAGAACAGCAGGAGTGAATCCGCTTCCATAGGCACAGATGTAAAAACACTGGCAGCTGTTTGTTTTTGGGGATGAGCGGGAGAGAAAATCAGGTGTCTTGTGTGACTGCTTGTTTTTTTCTTGTTCCGTGATGTCTGTACAGAACAATAACAGCAGCAGCTGCAAAAACTCTATTGTCAGAGGCAGAAAAACAAGTTCTTGGAAAGTGACAGTTTGCTATTTAAAGATGCATCTCTCACCTTGGTTTTGGGACTTGCTCCTCTGGAACAGGTGTCCACGCCGACTCGCTGTTCCTCTGCTCTTTGAATTTGCCACTAAAGGCCTTCTCTATGTCATCCATGTAGAAAGCACAGACTGCTGAACCAGTGATGCTGTTGAAGGGGACACAAAGGGAGAGGACATTACAAAGAGCCAGATGAAGGGCTGGAATTCACCACCTTGTCCGATCATGGCACAACCTCTGTTTCTGTGTTAAGGACAATCCAGCATACTGACTTCTTGTCACAGGTACATAAAATGACTTTATTCCTTCATTTTTGTTGTTGTTCTGAATGTATTTACCTTTATTCTTAGTATTGACTTTAAATGTACTAGCATTTTGTAACATTGCACTGTGGATATAGTGCATTTAGTTTTTTCTATCTTAAAAAAACTAATTAAAAGCATGCCTCTTATTGCAAATTTAGATTAAAAGCTGTGTTTCAGATGTAAAACATCTGTTAACATCTACACTAACTGCCTAGCTAATGGCTCGCATTATCAGTCGTCATGGAAAATAGTGACAGTGACTTTAGTCTCCCTGCGTCTTCACTGACAGTCAAAACAGTAGATCAGAACCATCTGGATTGCTAGTATATCTTAGCCAAGTTTCAGTAGATGCAATACATGCGGTGAAGAGCAATGAGACTGAGGTGTGAATGAGCAATAGGAAAGACCACTGATTAATAAACAATGAGCTCAATAGTGATAGCAGTACCTAAACTACTACTACTACTACAGTAGATTACATTTGGAAAAAGGAACATAGCTTTGTTGCAATGAACATTCTAGTTTGGAATCAGAATCAGTTGAAGGTGTAATGACTGTACATATAATTTAGTAACTCAAAAAAATCATCTCTGTGTATCAAAGTTATGTATTATGAAGTTTTTTCATGAAAATATTCCAATCAGGAGTAAAAAGTTTAAGCACACCAGCTCACATATGATTCTGCTTGAACATTGTAAAACTACTCTATGCTACACAAAGTTGTCATTTTGGAGTAAGCCCCAAACCACAAACAGATCGAATCGGCTCCTTAGATTTGTAACACATAAAACTGGCTGTCTGAATCAGTTTTTTTTGAGACTGTCATTGGTACACAGCAGTTATAATGTAAAGACACTCAACTATGGAGCTGAATGTGTATTTTGCTTATGATGCACTTTCTGGCATATAAAACACCAGATGGACATGTTGACAGGGTAAAAAACTTGATTTTCATCGGAGGGGGTCTTCATTTTCAAATTACAAGTCAGCTGTGCAGATGGTGACTAAATTGTCATGAGAGAAAATAACAAAGGTTTGGTAGCAACACAAAGCTACTTTCTCCAGAGAAGGTATGATACTGTGCAGAGACATTTAAATGTTGGGATACATTTAAACTTTAACTAATAAAAAAAATAAAAAAAGTCAAGAAAGACAATAACATAAATCCTAACCTGTTTGCCTGGGTGGTGAAGACTCCAAGCACAGCTGGCCGGTGGTTGATCTGCAGCACGTTGGTCAGCGACTGCAGAACATCAAAGTAGAAGAAGGAATCGCCGGGCACAGAGCAGTTCAGCCGGGCTTTGAGGAACGATGTCCAGTAACGTTCCAGCACCCTCGGGGAACCTCCGTTGTCATTTTTACAAACACGAGCGACTCTGGAGAAAACCACCTGAGGGGACAGCAGTGTAAATCCCTTACAGGTGACAACTGATGTATAAATCAACACACTCAGGTAGAGCCAACATGGAATATCGAGCAGCATTTAGGAATGTGGTTTGCATGTTAAGAGGTGCTGCTGTTAGACTTCATTCCGCTCAGACACAAAAATGTTGACGCCATAAACCACAAGTCTGCCGAGTGTTTGCTCTCAAACGTGTCCCTCACCTTGCCAAGAGTGGTGTACTCCACTGCAATCTCGCTGAAGAAAAAGTACACGTAGTTCCCGTACTCAATAGCGTGGAGGAAATGGGGCTCTGTAGAAGACAAGAAGAAAAAAAAGAGTTTGTGTGACAAACGTGTTGGCAGTGATGCCTTATTTGTAATATGACAGTTCATCTTTAGCAGGCTGGGAGTGGAGCTGCTGAACACAGAAGCTCAATTTGGAAAATGGGTCCAAGAGAAATGTTGGGTGTTCTAAAATGGCAAATCTTACCAGAAAAGGAAAACAAGGAGAGTCATTTTGCCAATCATAAACATTTATTGTTTTAAAATAGCAGAGATATTCAAAGATAGTAGTATCAGTAGTGTTAAAAATACCATGAAAACTATGCTTAAGTTAGAAACACAAGAACTTATAGGGTTGGGATTCTGTAGCATTTCCTAGGATCTGAATCCAGTCATTGCATTTGAATTCTTTCTAATTCTTTGAGTCTATTTTGGTTCAGATTGTGATATTTGTAAATAACTGAATTAATACATATTTAAAATACCTGAAGATATAGATGCAGTTGAGACCAGAAACATTTTAGTAATATGTGTAATATCCAAAAACTTAAAAAATTAAGTAGGAAGCGAGGTTGTTTCAGTGTCCATTCAACTCTATATTAATGAAAGATGCAGTTTGTGATATTGTTGAGCTGCAGTAAATTATACACAGAGAATAGTCTCACCCATTAAAATAGGGTGGTCAAAATAATAGAAACACTGGTCAGTTCAAGCCGTGTAATTCTAACAGCTCAACTGTTGCCTTCAAAATGATCATTATTGAATCATCAGCTTCTACAATCTGTTTCAACAAAAACTGCAGTAAAGGTAAGATTTATTGCAGGACCCCTGGATTAGACTGCATTATTTTTAGCTACTATTTGGAAACTCAGTGTAAATCTCACACACTAATATAACTGGTGTAGCCTACTTTGGCATTACTTTCTTTTCACAAGCACCTTGCTAAAAATAACCTCCTTCCTTGGAACTATTAATGATGAGCTAAATATATTCAAAAAAGTACAGCTGAAACAATTAATCAATCAACAGAGAATTAATTAATCAGCAGCAATTATGGTAATGATGATATAAACATTTCTATTGCTGGAAGGCTGATGCTTCTCTGTTGGAACAGTTTCCACCTGGTTGAAGCTCTAATCCTCTGTCTTGAAATCAGATAAAATTAAACACATACAGAACGGGACACCCAACAACATGAGCGCCAATTCACACTTGTCATGAAAGGAAAGCATCTCTTGTATAGTTTTGTTTGATTAATTGAGAAAATAATCTGATTATTGACGAAGGAGATGGCAGATTCTGTCAGATGGAAGTGACTTGATCCGATCATATCACTTGGAGAATGAAACAGTCAGATGCAGTGTTAGAAACTGATGTATGTTTCGCTATCAAAGTATTGTTGTGTGAGCACAGACACCAGCTTATCAAAAACACAGAAACTAGATGTGAGCCAAATTACTTACATAAATTACAGCTAATGTAATCTCTAATGCTGAGTGCTGGCTAAAAATAATGTTTAGGATAAGATTTCATAAGAGGCTTGTTATCCTGGAAACTCAGTCAATTTTGAGGATCTGCAGGCTTGAAATCTCATCTAAAATGACACCAGCTCTCTGATCCCAGCCCATATCTGAGAATTTCCACACCTCAGCACCAACCCCCTCACACAGCCACAACTGTATGTTGATATGCTATTACACCTAAACATGTAAACAGGATGCTCACCTCGCAGCCATTTGGAGTCGTACTTGACTGTACGTAGGACAGGGCTACTTTCTCCCAGACTTCTGTAAATAACTGCATCACTTGCTAAGAAGTCAGTCATGGTGGCAGAGTAGAAATCACCACCTGAAAAAGAAAAAAAAAGAAGTAATTGAGATACATTGTCAGGGATCACAAGTCCCACTGATAACCCACTTCTCTGAAGTGTCTATTTTGGTCACAGGTGACTTTTATTGCTCTTTAAAAAGAGGCTAAGGAGAACAGATGTAGAAGAACGTGCCACTTTTAATAACACCCCGTGTGAACTCTGCATAAATGTCAGTGGAAACCTGGCAGGATTGAGTGCAGGTTTGGCACTCTCCTCTATCCTCCCTGAACTTGACCCCGATGTGTTCACAATGTATCAGCTTGCTTCACTGCTATGATTAGGAAAGAAACTGCAAATGTAACCGCAAACCAGAATCTATCAAGGGGAAACTTCAGATTATACCCTTTCATGATCCATGCTGAGATACTGAATTACATTTACATTTTAGGCTTTTAGCTCACGCTACTACCCAGACAAACATACAATGGTGGCAGTCAACATGTAGTTTAATATATTGCTGTACATATTATACCATCTTCCTATTCAATGACCACACGTCAGAGCACATCCAACATTTACACATGTAAACTAAATCATTACAAATCATGCGTACTTTACATAACAGCTGCCTGTTTTACAAAGAATGCTGCTGTGTTTTGGAAAACTGAAGGACATTTTTCTACCATTCTGACAAACCATAACCACATGAAAATAATTACAACTGATTTTTGAATCATGCTTGGGTGACCACAGTGTCTGCGTCATATTATCATAATGAGGTAATATATTTATAGGCAGTTATCCTGCTTTGTCACAGAACAATAACATAAAATTGACAAAACATAAGTGCAGACGTGATGTTTGGTGCAGTGGATTGTACAAGTCAGGTCAATCTCAACAATCTGCTGATCAGACTTCATGTGACGTTCACATGGTTTGAAAGTAAAGAGATGAATCTTACAAACATGCTTCCAAAATGCCCACTTAGATGATTCAAAAGATCCTTTTAATTTTGCACATGATGGTCACACTTTTGATTCAATGAATTGAGACAGCTGTATTTTCAAAATTGGTCTTGAGTCTATTTAGTGAACGATTAAAATCCATCCCATCATGCAAGACTGCTGGTTTTGATGTACTGATACATCACTTCAAGATGCTCTGCAGGTATATTCACCTCATTTGAATAAACAGATGTGTTCACAGTCAAGTATGGAGATATTTTTTCACCCTTTAGGACTTAATATTTATTCAGTAAAAGCCAGTTTTATTTTAAAACTAGTATAAAGTGCATTACTCCCAGCCTAAACTGTACAACAGAAAATATAATGACGCAAAATCAGCAGCAGTGGGATTTGAACCTGTGAGGTTTCACTTACAGGACAGTCTCTACAACCACGGGGTCACTCTGTGCTACTCACCTGCAAAAAGGCCGACATTGGACTGACGGGATTCGAAGGGACATCGAGCCTGACCCACCACCTCCTCCCCTTCCTGCTCCAGTGTCGACATCTAGGTCAGAGAGGACACAGCAACAAAAGAATGCTTTATAAGGCCATATACAGAGCTGTAACGCCAACTCAATAGAAAAGTGGGATATAAAAAAACAGTGACATTTGTAAACACGAAAACAGTGTCACTGTTTACACTTGTAAAGTCATGAAGTGTCTGCTGCTTCAATGGCAAAATCAATGAGGCGTAAACACCAAAAGTCTTAAATGTAGTGAGAATTGTGATTGAGCAAAAATGATGCGTAAAAAAAAATCAATCTGTTATAATAAAAAGCAACACATGCATCATAAAGATTAGTTTTATTTGATGTTTTGTATGTGGGTCATTTCCATAAAAGACGTTTGTGAAGTCTGAGGCCCCGCTGTCACAAGCAGAGAGGTCCGTTTATCTCTCAGCCGCAGATATTAAGCTGCTATTTTCCAACCTGCTGTTAACAAGGTTGTAAACCTCAAATACGACAATAAGTAAAACCCAGCAGTGTGCGTATATGTATGTGTGTACGTGACGAATGAAGGTTGAACGCATGCAGAGCAGCTTTGACACCCTCTGTAGCAATAAGGTGACTGACAAACATACACTCTAACAGCCCATTAGCACATCGGCTTGGTTTAGGTCACGCTCATCTGACACATGTGTTAGTGTAATTGCTGCTCTATTGTTATTCTACCATATGACTGCTAAACTGTCGCTTTACTGCACACGCTAAATACAAAGTTCAGATATGTGGAGAGGACACAATAACGGAGACACTTGTACAACTCAAGCAGGGCTGTGATGGTACATTAAAACTCTGGGCAAATTGGAGCTCTTCATTTTAACCATATGAGGCCGAGGCTATTTTCAGGGTAATTTCACTACCTTTTCCTTTTAAGCTCTTATCTTGGCCATTAAAATCTTGCTTTTTTCAGAACCATCTAGGCTATCCAGATCTTTCATTATTTAATTAGATAATACTTGTATTTTCTATTTATTAGATTGGCCTTTATTTCGAGGGAAAAAACATTTTTTAGCATGAAATTTATATGTTTTTACATGTATCTCAACATCAAATGCAGACAGTAAAGATCATGGCAGGGGGAGATCATCTGGAATCTGGTAATATCAAAACCATCATGGTGGGATATCACAAAGCTTAGAAATTGGGGAAAAGATGTGGTTTATGCCTCTCAGAAATAACTCATTATTTTATTCACTGAAGTATTACTTTACAGTAGAAAGAGGTGGCAAAACAGCACAAACTCCTAAACAAGGGGCCTCCAAGGACCACTGTGCCTTGGGCCTCCACTGCCTTCTTGCGCACAGGTGACCTGCGCTCGTATTTCACTACAATTTTTCAAGTGTTATGATAAAAAATTACATAACGGTTTATATAAATGTGTTATTTTGTGTTTGTCTTTTCATACAAAGTGGGATGTAATGTCAGCCTCCCGGAGACATTGCAAAATTTGAAAGGCTAGGCTCAGCTGTTTTTTTTATTTTATAGTAGGCCTATGTCATGAAATGATAGGGACTTCATCACTTAAAGATGCAGAAGTGTGAAAATGGGTAAAAAAAAAAAAAAAAAAAAAAAAAAAAAAAAAATTT